>JAHIAM010010013.1:0-10684 GCA_021605205.1 Aegilops longissima | reverse complement strand
GAATGTCCTCATGACACCACCGTGAAGAAAAGGAACCCGATCAAATTCTTCATATGGACAAAATTCTTCATATGGATCCAAGTCCTCATACGGATCAAATTCCTCAAAAGGATCAAAGTCCTCATATGATTATCATCGTATAACAACTCTGCTTTCGCAGGTAGAGCTAAGGGCCATGAATATGTGCATTATTCTTCAAACCAATATGTTCATAAGTCCTCAAGAATTTCTCCGCTTATTCATATGCTTACCCTAACCCCTCTTATGTGAAACGAAATGGTTTGGCCTCTATGCCACCATTCTCATATGGTGCTCGCAGAATGATGAACTTTTGCCACCCCTTCAGATGTGGGTGGTGAAGAAAAGAACTAATCTCTTCAGTAGGTCAGTCTCCGACGCGCCTCAACGCCTCAAGAAATTGCCGGGGCCCGATAAATTGCTCGAAGGACGCAGTTAATCATGATGAAATGAACTTTCATTTCACACGCCCTCACAATGCTTACTCGAATACCGATTGATGAAATTCATCCGATGAACTTGATATCATATTCTTCACCGATGAAGTATATGAGATCGTAAGTTGTACTAATTCATCCGCAGGATGATCAACCCAAAGCCACCGAAAGTGGGTTCTCGATAGTGGATGTACAAATCACATGACCGGTGACAAGAATCTATTGATGGATGCTCCCTTATCACCGCCACATCTCAAGCATATCATCTTGCCGACAAAGGCAAAAGTCGTATTGGGACTTGGTAAGGTTGCTATCTCTAGGACATGCACATGGACAAAGTCATGCTTGTTGAGTCTTTAGGATATAACCTCATGTCGAGCCTCAATGCTTTGTGATCTTGATATGGTAGTTATCTTTGGCAAGTATCGTGTGTTGTGATTATGGAAGCTGACAATTCCAAAGTCTTCAAGGCTTTAGGAGAGGAGACTTGTATATTGTTGATTTCTCAACAGTCCACAACCGCCATGTGCCTACTTGCAAAAGCTTCGTATATGGCTATGGCATCGACGACTTGGTCACGCAGCATGAGGAATTTGCACACGCCATGAAGAAGAAGCATGTCATTGGCATTGAGAATGTCAAATTCTCAAGGATCACTTATGCGAGCCCGTGAAGTCGAAAATGACCAAGGCCAAGCATCCAAATAAGACTATCATGACCACTACTCGCCCTTCGAATTGCTTCACATGGACCTCTTTGGTCCCAATCATTACTCAATCGTCACTAATGATGCATCTCTTTATGGCTTTGTTATTGTTGATGATTACTCGCTACACATGGGTACACATTGTTACTTACAAAATCAAGTGCAGGAAATCTTCAAACGATTTTCCTCGAGGGCTTCAACCAACTTTGGTGTGAAGATCAAGCACATCAGAGTGACAATGGAACCGAGTTCAAGAATTCGGTCTTGATGATTATCTTGATGAACTTGGTATTACTCATGAGTTATCTGCCCCTATACTCCTCAAAGAAATGGCGCTGTGGAGCGCAAGAACAGTAACTCTTGTTGAGATGGCTCGACTATGCTTGATGAATACAAAACGCCAAGTCGCTTCTCGATTGAAGCAATTGACATCAGGCTACATCATCAACAGAGTATATCTTCACAAATTCTTCAAAAGACTGCCTATGAACTCCTCACCGACAAGAAACCCAATGTAAGTTATTTCAAAGTCTTCGTGCTAAATGCTGGATTAGAGATCCTCACCACACCTCTAAATTTGCATCCGAAAGCACATGAGGGTTTTATGCTTGGTTACGGAAGGACTCGACACCTACAGAGTCTTCAACATCACACTTCACAAGATTGTTGACATCAGATGTGCGGTTCGATGAAACTAATGGCTCGCAAAGAGAGCACCTACCTTCGTGTTAGACTAACCAGCACCGAGGATTCTATCAGTTCAAGGCAACCGAGGATGTCATTCCCATCAAGAAACTGCTGAAGAATTCATTTCAGACGCCAAGAACGCCGAGCTGATGCACTCAAGATAATGTCAAGAAAATGGTGCCGAGGAAAATGGTCAAATTCCTCAAGACAACCAGCTCATCCTCGCTGCTAAAAAGAAGTGCAAGTTGAGAAGATCATCGATGACATTGAAGCGCCAGTCCTCTCACTCGCCAAAAGCTTCACACTTATCTAACTTTTGTGGGCACTATGCTTTTGTCTCTATCACAGAGCCCACTAAGGTAGATGAAGATTTCGAGCCGAGTGGATTCAGGCCATGCAAGAAGAATTACATCAGTTCGAGCTCAACAACGTCGGGAACTGGTCAAACGCCCAGATCCTCGCAAGCATAATATCATTGGCACAAAGTGGATCTACCGCAACAAGCAAGATGAAAATGGTCTTGTGGTGAGGAATAAGGCACACTAGTAGCTCAAGGCTACACGCAGGTTGAAGGAATTGATTTCGATGAAACTTTTGCACTGTTGCTAGACTTGAGTCTATTCAAGATATTACTCGCTTATGCTAACCATCACAATATCACTTTATATCAAATGGATGTAAAAGTGCATTCCTCAATGGTAAGCTTGAGGAAGAAGTATATGTTGCTCAACCCCTGTGTTTTGAAGATCCAAAGAACTCGACAAAGTCTTCAGACTAAATAAGGCCTCTATGGCTCAAGCAAGCCCTCAAGCGTGGTATGATACATTGAAGGAATTCTTCGTGAAGAATGGCTTCACACCCGTTCACTCGACCCTACTCTCTTTACTAAATCATATGATGGTGAACTATTTGTGTGCCAAATATATGTTGATGATATTATCTTTGGTCAGTATCGACCAACGTTATAGTGATGAATTTGCTTATATGATGAGTGAAGAATATCAAATGTCTATGATGGGAGAGTTGAAATTCTTCTTAGGTCTTCAAATTCGCAACAACACAATGGCATATTCATATCTCAGAGAAATACCTCAAAGATGTCCTCAAGAAATTCGCATGCAAGATTGCAAAGGTGTAAAATTCCTATGCCCACAAATGGCCATCTATGCAATCGATGAAAATGGTATTGACTTCGATCACAAGGTATACCGCCCATGATTGGTTCTTTATTGTACTTATGTGCATCTAGGCCAGATATAATGCTTAGTGTTTGCATGTGTGCCCGATTTCAAGCTACACACAGGAATCACACCATAAGGTGAAGCATATTCTTGATATCTAGCTCACACACCAACACTAGGATTATGGTACCCCAAGGGCTCTACTTTTGATCTCATTGATATTTCGACTGACTATGCTCGGTGATCGTGGACCGCAAGTCAACATCCGGTACTTGTCATTTCCTGACGATCTTTGGTCCGTTGGTCCTCAAGAAACAGAATCATGCGATCACCGTCACATCGAAGCTGAATACATTGCTGCTGGCTCGTGTTGTGCTCAATTACTATGGATGAAGCAAACCTCAAGGACTACGGCATCAACGTGAAGAATGTGCCTCTATTGTGACAATGAGAGTGCCATCAAGATTGCTCACAACCCAGCTTCAGCACTCAAGACAAAGCACATTCAAATTCGCCATCATTTTCTTCGTGATCATGTGTTGAAGGGCTACATCTCCATCGAAAGCACGTGAAGACTCAAGAACAGCTAGCTGATATCTTCACTAAGCCCTTGATGAGAAGAGATTTAGCAAGTTGCGTGTGAGCTAAATATCTTAGAATCTTCGAACGCTCTTTGAAAAGGCACACATCCTAACACTTATGCAAAATTGATGACTTAGATGTGCAACACATGAAGAAACGCTTTTCTTCAATCAATGAAGAATAACACTCTAAGTGTGAAGAAATTAATGAAGAATTTGATTCTCGTAACCCTACGACAATTGTACGCTGTGTCTGAAATCATCATTCTTATACGGTGGGTCACGCCACCACCAAAGTTGAAAATCTTCAATTTGAGTTTTTCCTCGCTTTTGAAATTCTTCAGCTTTTCAAATTCTTCGTTTTCAAATTCTTCAACTTTGCAAAATCTTCACTGCTTCCGCTGCTTTTCTTCATTGGCTATATATATATGGATTTATGTCCTCTACAAGATTCACTTATGGCTATTTCTTCAAGTCGTTTTTTCGCTAAGTGAATGTGATCGGACCCTTCCCTCTATGCTATACTCAACCCAATCCATTCACAAATTCTTCATGTGCTCTACTTTGAAACTCGCTCAAATTCTTCATCTGTGTCCTTGGCAGTGAAGAAATTGCGAACGAACTTTTAAAACGAATCTTATCCAAACTTCGATTTTACCATTAAACCTGCTCCGATCCCACGATGCATTATTATATCCACCCACGATCACACACGATCTCCACTACACAAGACGTGGGTGACACATGTCGTGAGAAGGAAGCGGTCAGGCACGCTCGTCCTAAATCTTCTGGACGAGCCGCTTTTCACCGTGGCTATAAATACCTCTCTCCTTCCTCACTCTTTTACTCCGCCGATCTTTCTCCCACTCGAGCTCCTCGAAACCCTACGCGCCCTACTCCATCGTCGCCGTGAGGAAAAGCTTCACCGCTTGACCTCTTCGCCGACGATTCTCCGCCGACGTGGAATTTCTTCACCCTGCCGCCGTAGCTGATTTCTCCGCCAAGTTAGGGCGGAGAAGATCTGAACGACTAACTTCTAAACTGTTCATCTCAGTTCGTCGTGTTCTTCACTTGTAAATTAAAAGTTACTTTTATTCACTCGCTTTGATTCTAAAATTTTCTTCAAATTCTTCAAAGGTGTTTATTTCAAATTCTTCACACATATGAACACCTCAAATCTCTTGACTCATTTCTCTAAGCAATGATTTTCTTCAAGATTCCTCAATGTGTGGATCTTCGATCTATACAACTCGAACCTAAGATAAAGAACGCTTATTGAAATTCTTCAAGGCTCATCCGTCAAAATCCTCAAACTTGTTCTTTTGAAAACCCTCCGAGAACGATATGACCTCTTCAAATTCCTCGCACCTATACTCCGCTCACGTACAAATGTCTCGCTGAATCCCTAGGTTCTCATCAACTTAACTCATTTGCAGCTGCTCGAAGAAAACTGCACACTTCTTCAGAGAACTCAATTGTTCAATTTCTCACCAAGAAAATGGCGATGGTAAGAAGCATGAGAGGGAGAAACCTGAGGTCATGATAGCATTCAAATCCCGAGGAAATATATGCTGACTATTGCACACCATGATGGAAAGCAAAACCAACGCAAGGCGCATTCAGAAAATTGAACGGAGATGGGCACGGAATGGAAGGAATACCGCTATGTTACACCTAAGTACATGAAGAAATTCGCTAAATCCTCCATGCCCAAGAGCTCCTTTGGCACCAGGCCAAATAGCTGATCCCACTAGCATCAAACGCGGTGAGGACTTTCCGATGAATGGGCTAAACGCCAAGCTAGTTGGCTAAGCAAGCAAAGGAAGCGTGAAGAAATTCAATGAGGATTCTGCGCCGCGTCCATCGAGGTCTCGGTCAAACCGAGGAAATCGATGCAAAGAAGTCTGCCAATAAGCCAAGTGCTTCTTCATCGTGCCCTCACGGCCAAGTTCTCGCAGCTCCTTCCAGCAAATTCCTCAAGAGAAATTCTTCACACCTGTTCCATCAAAGTCCTCAACTGCTCCGTCCAAACCTTCAGGCTCAGGCACTCGCCACATGTCAAAGGACTGCTGGTTTTCAATTGCCTCACGCATCTCTCGCAAGTTCCTCAGCTGCCCCAATTCTTCATCCGCCCGACGCAAGACAAAAGCAAATGGACGTGGTCCTCGCCTAGCCAAGGAAGAAACAGCTTGTCGTCCACGTACATCTGATGATGAGGCATCGATGAAGAACTTGAAGAAATCATCGAGACCGCCAAGTTAGAGCCGAAGAGCAAGGGAACAGCTGTGCTCTTTGGACCAAGAAAGTCCTCGATTTCATCGACTCGGCACAATGATCCCAATACCCTGCTTCGATCTTCCTTTGACACCTGGTCAAAGTCATATGTTGACTCACTTCATTGCTGAAGAAAATGGAAGTTCGAGAAGGCGAAGGAAATCAAGAAGGCTCAATACAAGAAGGAGAGGTTCTGAAGAAAAATGTTGTCAAGATGACACCGAGGAACTCCTTCAAATCCAAACTGAAATTCAGAACCTCAAGAAGGACTTTGACACGACTTGCTGATTGGCAAGTTGTCAAGACCAGATTCACAACTGACGAAGAATCTCACAAGTGTTGCTACACCTGCAACATGAAATCCTCAGCTGAAGCCTCGCTCAGCCTAATGAAGAAAATGCCAAGAACGCAAGCTCACTTGTAAGAAAATGCTGATTCCGTGGCATGATGAAGAAATTCCAGTCCTAGAAGAAACTTCGGGCACCCACTAGTGGTGCGCTCAAGAAATCGCTCAAGACAGGAACGTCGCTGTTCTCAAGAAACTGCCCAAATTCCTCACTCCCTCCAATGACTAACTCCAACTCCAATTCTTCCATCTACTCGATGTGAAGAAAACAAAGGCTGCGAACGAGCTGTGGAAGAAAAGGAAAGCATCACCCATGCGATTCTTCTATCAAGAAAATGAAGCCAATGACCAGCTCGTTGAAAACCCAATTGATGCTATTCCAATTTCCTCCATACCATCAAAGGAAGTAGTTCCTTTTGGAGAAGAATAGTGGTGCCAACGATCGATGAAGAACATCAATCTCCTTCGTCGAGAAAATTGATGAAGAAATTGAAGTGGAAGCAATCCCTTCAACCCCATTCCCTCATCGTATCATGAAATTCCTCAAGATGGTGCTCGAGGAAATTGAAAATGAAGATGTGGATATTGATGCACCACTCCAGAATCAATGATGATTTTGGGAGAATCAACATCCCAATACTCCGCTCTTCACCCCGCTTCAACAAGTTCCTCACCCCGCACTGATCGTCAGATAGACTCAAGAAAATCAACCCTCCGTTCTGCATGAAGAAATTCCAGCCACTAGTGTCGATGAAACTCTGTCATGCTGAAAATCCTCGATCGCATGTTGAGGACCAAGAAATTCTCAAGTGAAGAACCTGAACTTACGATTCCGAGGTGGTGATGCAACTGATCGACACCCTCGCCAAAAGAAGAATCCGTTCTCACCAAGCAAAAGTTCAAGGCTGAAGATTTCTTTTGTCGAGCATGTGTTCTTCATCGAATATAATCCCTATGATTCTGCTCGGATTAGGAAGAGGCGCTTCGACTGCCACCAAGCAAACTTCTATTCCTCGTCTTTTCAACAAGGACAAAATCTTCGATCATGCTCATATTCCTCATGTGGATATGGAGTCGCCGCCGCTTTGAGCCCGCCCTAAGTGTTCTTCACGACGCAGTCTCCTAAACTTTTGCACCGATATTTGTGATTGGAATGAAGAGCTAATTCTTCGTTCTATGCAACCTTCACATCACCGGAGACGCTCAAGATGTGACTTCATGGGTCTTGGATTGATGACCGAAAACACCACTACAAGGCACCAAGAAGTGAATTGCTTCGCGCCCTTCCACTCAGCCCTCCGATTGATGGAGCTCGCGATCTATGAAGAAAAGGAACTTTCAAATCACTATATGCAAGTGCTGATGAAGCCTTTGAAACCAAGGCAAGCTCCAGGACCAAATTCTCGCAAGGAATTATTATATGTGCCTCGACATCTATCGAATTCGACGAAGACTATGAGTCCTATAAGGGCCACGACTTCAATGATGAAGAGGTCGCTGGCATCATGAAGAATATGCTTTTCAACATCATCCATGGCGCTCCGCCAATTTCCATGATTTCTTCATGAGGACTCGCTAACATTGCCATGTCACCTTTTGAGTGAAGCCTTATGCGCCTTTGGATTATGAGATTCATCAGTCAAGATCTTCACCGAATTACAAGGTCGACACTTTGAACCACTGCAGCTACCCGCCTCGATTGAAGTCCTCAAACGGCCAATTGCCTCACCGATGAAAAGGGAAAGGCTGCTGCTGGATAGATGAAGGCATTCGCCATTGATGGACAGCTGCAAAGCAAGATCCTACTCCACCAATGATGACTCGCCACACATGACTCAAAGAAGAATACCTCGCCAGCATAGTCCTCAAGCTATCGCACCTGGGTGATGATCGATCGTGAGTTACTCCTCGCCTTCATCGAAGGTTGATCGCAATCACAAGTGGGTCAAACGCCGTTTGGCACTCTTCTTTACAACATGACCTCAACTCACAATGCAGGAAGAAAACCACTACTATCTTCATGAAACCTTCAAGCGCACTGGCTATTCTTTCACATGTCTACAATGAAGAAGAACTCGAAATCAATGGGACTCAAGGAAGAATTTGACTGGTTGCACTTCCTCCAAGAAATTCAAGAAAGTCAAAGTTCCTTCCTTGGTGGCTAGCCTATTCTTCATCTCGCGACAACGATGAAAATGAAGATTTGGAAGACACTCGCTGCTGGTCCTACTTCAACGAACAACCCGATAATGTCAAGCGCCCGCCTTCAACTTGAAATTCTTCAAGAGCGTTAGTCCTCGCTCGATCCTTTTGGTCATTCGATGACAAAGGGGAGAAATTTGAGTTAGTCTTCAAGCGGGTCTTGTTTCGTCTATATATATTTTATTAGTTACAACTCTCGCTCTTCAAACCTTTTTTGGATCGAGTTGTAATCTTAAACCCGATGGTGCTTTGATACTTTTGATGCATTATGTTTTTGCTCTATGATCGATTACGAGTGTTGATATGCTCGATATTTGTTATGCTCGATCCTCATGAGCTCGTTGAAAATCTTCAAATCAATTTGGGATCGATACTCATGAAGAGTTTCAAATTCCTCATACGCATTGGGCTCGATACTTTTATGCATTATTTTGCATGCTCGCATATCATCAAGCACCATATTTCATCATGCATTTCAAATTCCTCATACTATATGTTAAATGCGTATGAATTACAAGATATAGGGGAGATCTCCATGATTCAATTCTTCAAATGTGCATTGCCTCAAAAGCAACTTCCTCACTATGCACATCTTCAGGGGGAGTTCTTCTATATCTTGCAATCAAAATCCTCATTATCAGTATTTACACTTCATATGTTTATCCTCGTTGAAAACTTAACTGATTGTCATCAATCACCAAAAGGGGAGATTGTAAGTGCATCTAGTGCCCTTAGTGATTTTGGTGTATTGAAGACTTATAGGTTAAGCAACTAATGCGCTTGTAAGTGTACACAGGTCTATAAGTCTATGAGGAGTTTGATATTTACAGAGAAAGTCGATCTAAAAATGAATTTCTTCAATCAAGAATTTGATATTCAAGACTTTCAAGACTTTGAAAGTGAAGAAATTGGTGTGATTCAAGACTTGGTATTCGCTGAGGAATATGAAGCGTGAAGACTTTTGTTTTCGTAGTTTCATTTTCTCTTTCTTGAGTCATAGGAAACACCGCATCGTTAAAGGGGGTCGAGGAAATACTAAGGAAAATTTCCATTTGATGCTCAACTCAAAATCCTACACCTACCAATCCCTTCGAGTGAAGCTTTTGAAATCTCATACGTTCACAATTTCTTCAAAGGATGTAGACGAAGCTCTTCCGTCACGAGGAATTTGTTCTGACCGAGGAGTTAGGAATTCGCCAGGCAATTGCCTACACAAGGAGGAACATGATAGCCCCGAGGAATTTGATGTTCAAAATTCCGACCTTCTTCGTGTCTGCCAGGCTGTCCAAAATATCTTATCCACCTAACGGTCATATCATTGAAGGGCATTTATGTCTTATCATGTCGGGCTGCTCCCTAGGCTATAAATAGCCGCCCCTACAACCACTAGTTGGTTGGCTGCTCCAGAGAACTTGACACTTGTCATTTGAGAGCAACCCATCCTCCGAGGACTTTGAGTGAAAATCATCAAGTGAGGAAAACCCAAAGTGAGGAAAACCCCAAAACCAAACCCCAACAAACCCAAAGTGATTGAGCATCATCAAGAAATTGATCCCGTGGATCCGACGCTTTTACCTTTGAAGACTGTGCTTCTTCCAGACGGTTAGGCGCACGGTCTAGAGCATCCAAGAGGAATTGTGGATCGCCGAGTGACCAAGTATGTGAAGGTTTGGAAGTCGCTCAAGACTTACCACGAGTGATTGGACGAGGTCTGCGTGGCCTTAGTTCAAGGAGAATACGGTGAGGACTTGGTTCTCGAGCTGCGTGCTCAGGATCGTGGTGTCCGGACTGCGTGTCCTCGAGTTTAAATACTCACCGCTCCAACGGCGTATAACCGAGAGCAGTTGAACTGGTCTATCAAATCATTGTCTTCACCAACCTAATCGGTTCTATTTCCTCAACCCTTTCATTTCCTCATTATCGTGTTGAGTGTTTGTCATATCGTGTTTGAAGACTTTGATCAAGACTTTTCAATTTCCCCGCTCAATTTCTTCACTGCTTGTCTTCATCTTGTGTTATCCTCGTGATTACGCTTTCAGCTCGTGATTGTCTTCATTTCATCATGATGACTATGCATGTAATCTGCTATGCTTACTTCGAGTACTTATTCCTGCATGTATTTCTTCTCTAAGGAATTTCCTCACCGCAAATTCCTCATGAAGAATTTGTAAAATTCATAAAATCGCCTATTCACCCCCTCTAGTCGATATAACGACTTTCAACGATGTAGTATCATATACTAGTATCATATT
>JAHIAM010010011.1:0-16524 GCA_021605205.1 Aegilops longissima | reverse complement strand
TAGAATTAACGGATCCCGTAATTTGAGGATTATCCTCATTGTCACGTAAAATTACGCCCGAAGCACCGCTGGGTGACAGGCTCTGCAGATGCCGAGCCGGTTGTGAACGTCTGCAAAGCAGAGCTGATGACTACTTATAGTTCAAGAGCCATGCTTTACGGCTTAGAACTGGTCTTCAACGACGCTTTGAACGTCATGGAGCATATGAGATGTTCCAGAGTTGAAGTTAATATTTCAAGCAAATGCCCGGATTGAGAGATATGAAGTCTCCAATAAGTTCTATAGCTGCAAGATGGAGGAGAATAGTTCTCAAGGAGCACATACTCAAAATGTCCGGGTATAACAATCACTTAATTCAGCCGGAGTTAATCTTCCGATGATAGTGTCATTGATGTAATTCTCAATCACGCCACCAAGCTACAAGAGCTTCGTGATGAACTATAATATGCAAGGGATGACTAAGACAATTCCTCGAGCTTTTCGATGCTAAAGTCATGGAGGTAGAAATCAAGAAAGAGCATCAAGTGTTGATGGTCACAAGACCACTAGTTTCAAGAAAAGGGCAAAGGGAAGAAGAAGGAAATTCAAAAAGAACAGCAAGAAAGTTGCTGATCAAGAGAAGAAACCCAAGTCTGACCTAAGCCTGAAATCAGAGTGTTTTACCGCAAGCATCGGACACGAAGCGGAACTGCCCCAAGTATTTGGCGGATAAGAAGGATGGCAAGGTGATCAAAGGTATATGTGATATACATGTTATTGATGTGTACCTTACTAATACCGCAGAGTACCTGGTATTTGATACGGTTCTGCTAATATTTGCAACTCAAACAGAACTACGGATTGCGTAAGATTGGCTAAGGACGAGGTGACGGCGCGTTGAAATGGTTCCAAAGTCGATGTGATCGCAATGGCACGCTACCTCTACATCTACCTTCGGGATTAGTTTTAGACCTAAATAATTGTTATTTGGTGCCGCTGAGCATGAACATTATATCCGGATCTTGTTTATTGCGAGACGGTTATTCATTTAAATCAGAGAATAATGGTTGTTCTATTTATATGAGTAATATCTTTTATGGTCATGCACCCTTGAAGAATGGTCTATTCTTGTTGAATCTCGACAGAGTGATACACATATTCATAATGTTGAAACCAAAAGATGCAGAGTTGATAATGATAGTGCAACTTATTTGTGGCAATCGCCGCTTAGGTCATATCGGTAAAACGCATGAAGAAACTCCATACGATGGGCTTCGAATCACTTGATTATGAATCACTTGGTACTTGCGAACCGTGCCTCATGGGCAAGATGACCAAAACGCCGCTTCTCCGAACTATGGAGCGAGCAACTGATTTGTTGGAAATCATACATACCGATGTTTGTGGTCCAATGAATGTTGAGGCACAGCGTGGTATAGTTATTTTCTCACCTTCACAGATGACTTGAGCAGATATGGGTATATCTACTTAATGAAACACAAATCTGAAACATTTGAAAAGTTCA
Organism: Aegilops longissima; assembly: GCA_021605205.1. NCBI lineage: Eukaryota > Viridiplantae > Streptophyta > Magnoliopsida > Poales > Poaceae > Aegilops > Aegilops longissima. The sequence continues at coordinate 15,020 of JAHIAM010010011.1, read as the reverse complement.
AAGAATTTCAGAGTGAAGTGGAAAATCATCGTAATAAGAAAATAAAGTTTCTACGATCTGATCGTGGAGGAGAATATTTGAGTTACGAGTTTGGTTTACATTTGAAACAATGTGAATAGTTTCAAGAACTCACGCCACCCGAACACCACAGAGAAATGGGTGTCCGAACGTCGAATCGTACTTTACTAGATATGGTGCGATCTATGATGTCTATTTCGATTTACCGCTATCGCTTTGGGGTTATGCTTTAGAGACGCCACATTCACGCTTGAATAGGACACCACAAACCGCTGAGACGACGCCTTATGAACTGTGGTTTGGCAAGAAAACAAAGTTGTCGCTTTCTAAAGTTTGGGGATGCGATGCTTATGTAAAGAAACTTCAACCGATAAGCTCGAACCCAAATCGGAAAAATGTGTCTTCATAGGATACCCAAAGGAGATCTGGGTACACCTTCTATCACAGATCCAAGGCAAGATTTTCGCTGTTAATTCGGATCCTTTCTAGAGAAGGAGTTTCTCTCAAAGAAGTGAGGGAGGAAAGTAGAACTTGATGAGATAATCAGATCCGCTCCCTTATTGGAAAGTAGTTCATCACAAGAAATGGTTCCGTGACAACTACACCAATTAGTGAGGAAACTAATGATGATGATCATGAAGCTTCGATCAAGTTGCTATCGAACCTCGAGGTCAACCAGAGTAAAATACGCACTGAGTGGTACGGTAATCCTATTCGAAGTCATGTTACTTGACCATGGCGAACCTACAAACTATGAAGAAGCGATGGTGAGCCCAGATTCGCAAAATGGCTGGAAGCCATGAAATCTGAGATGGGATCCATGTATGAGAACAAAGTATGGATTTGTGACTTGTTCGATGATCGGCAAGCCATTGAAAATAAATGGATCTTTAAGAAGAAGACTCGACGCCGATGGTAATGTAATCTGCTCACAAAGCTCGACTTGTTGCAAAAGGTTTTCGACAAGTTCAAGGGGTTGACTATGATGAGACTTTTCACCAGAGCGATGCTTAAGTCCGTCCAATCATGTTAGCAATTGCCGATTTTATGATTATGAAATTTGGCAAATGGATGTAAAACCGCATTCTTGAATGGATTTCTAGAAGAAGAGTTGTATATGATGCAACCGAAGGTTTTGTCGATCCAAAGGGTGCTAACAAAGTGTGCAAGCTCCAACGATCAATTTATGGTCCGTGCAAGCCTCTGAGTTAATAAACGCTTGATAGTGTGATCAAAGATATGGGTTTGTAGCAGCTTTTGGAGAAGCCTCGATTTACAAGAAAGTGAGTGGAGCTCAGAGCATTTCTGATATTATATGTGACGAATATTATTAATTGGAAATGATATAGAATTTCTGGATAGCATAAAAGGATACTTGAATAAAAGTTTTCAATGAAAGACCTCGTGAAGCTGCTTATATTGGGCATCAAGATCTATAGAGATAGATCAAGACGCTTAATTGACTTTCACAAAGCACATACCTTGATAAAGTTTTGAAAAGTTCAAAATGGATCGCAAAGAAAGGTTTTTACCTCGTGTTGCAAGGTGTAAGATTGAGTCGACTCAATGCCCCACCACGCAGAAGATAGAGAGAAAATGAAAGATGTTCCTATGCTTCAGCCATAGGCTCTATCATGTATGCAATGCTGTGTACCGCACTGACGATGCTTAGCTGTAAGCTTGGCAGAAGGTACCAAAGTAATCCAGAGTGGATCATCGACAGCCGTCAAGAACATCCCTAAATACCGAAAAGGACTAAGGATATGTTTCTCGATATGGAGGTGACAAAGAGCTAGTCGAAATGGTTACGCCGATGTAAGCTTTGACACCGATCCGACGATTCTAAATCGCAAACCGGATACGTGTTTTTATTAAACGGTGGAGCTGCGTGGTGCAGTTCTAAACAAAGCGCCGTATGGATCTACATGTGAAGCGGAGTACATAGCTGCTTCGAAGCAGAAATGAAGGAGTCCGGATGAAAGAGTTCATTTCCGATCTAGGTGTCATACCTAGTGCATCGGGACCGATGAAGATCTTCTCGGACAATACGGTGCAATTGCCTTGGCAAAGGAATCCAGATTTCACAAGAGGACCAAGCACATCAAGAGACGCTCAATTCCATTCGGGACCAAGTCCAAGTGGGAGACATAGAGATTTGCAAAATACATACGGATCTGAATGTTGCGATCGCTGACTAAGCCTCTTCCACGAGCAAAACATGATCAGCACCAAGACTCCATGGGTGTTAGGATCATTACTTTGTAATCTAGATTATTGACTCTAGTGCAAGTGGAGATCAAGGAAATATGCCCTAGAGGCAATAATAAAGTTATTATTTATTTCCTTATATCATGATAAATGTTTATTATTCATGCTAGAATTGTATTAACCGGAAACATAATACATGTGTGAATATATAGACAAACAGATGTCACTAGTATGCCTCTATTTGACTAGCTTGTTAATCAAAGATGGTTATGTTTCCTAACCATGAACAAGGAGTTGTTATTTGATTAACAAGGTCACATCATTAGTTGAATGATCTGATTGACATGACCCATTCCGTTAGCTTAACACTTGATCGCTTAGTATGTTAATGCTTTCTTCATGACCCATACATGTTCCTATAACTATGAGATTATGCAACTCCTGCTTACGGAGGAACACTTTGGTACTACCAAACGTCACAACGAATCGGGTGATTATAAAGGAGTACTACAGTGTCTCCAAAGGTACTTGTTGGGTTGGCATATTTCGAGATTAGGTTTTGTCACTCCGATTGCCTGAGAGGTATCTCAGGCCTTCTGGTAATGCACATCACTTAAGCCTTGCAAGCATTACAACTAATGAGTTAGTTGTGAGATGATGTATTACGAACAGTAAAGAGATTTACCTGTAACGAGATTGAACTAGGTATTGATACCGACGATCGAATCTCGTAAGTAACATACCGATGACAAAGGGAACAACGATGTCGTTATGCGGTTCGACCGATAAAGATCTTCAGAGAATATGTAGGAACCAATATGGGCATCCAGGTTCCGCTATTGGTTATTGACCGAGAATGGTTCTAGGTCATGTCTACATAGTTCTCGAACCCGTAGGGTCCGCACGCTTAACGCTTCGATGACGCTCATTATGAGTTTATAAGTATTGATGCACCAAGTTTGTTCGAGTCCCGATGTGATCACGGACATGACGAGGAGTCTCAAATGGTCGAGACATAAAGATTGATATATTGAAGCCTATGTTTGACTTCGAATGGTTCCGAGGAAACAGGATGTTATCGAACACCGGGTTACGGAACCCCGGGGTATATGGGCCTTCATGGGCCTCAAGGGAGAAGGAGAAGGGCCGGCCAAGGTGGCTGCGCCTCCCCTTCCAGTCCGAATAGGACAGGAGAGGGGGCGCGCCTTCCCTTTCCTCCCCAATCCTACTCCAACTGAGGGGAGTCCTACCCCGGGAGTAGGACTCTCCTGGCGCCCCCTGGGCCGCCACCTCCCCTTGCCTCCTTTATATCGGGAGGGGCACCCCATGACACACAAGTTGATCTACGGATCTTGCCTTAGCTGCGCGGTGCCCTTCCACCATATTCCACTTCGTCATATCGTCATGAGCTTAGGCGAAGCCTCCGCCGAGAAGTCATATCGTCGGAGCTTAGGCGGCCCGCGCGGTGGAGCATCAACATCGCCACCACGCCGTCGGTGACGGAACTCATCCCACACTTTGCTGGATCGAGTCCGGGATCGCCATCGAGCTGAACGTGCGTAACTCGGAGGTGCCGACGCTCGGTGCTTGGATTGGTCGGATCGTGAAGACGCACGACTACATCAACCGCGTTGTTATAACGCTCGCTGGTCACGAGGTACGTGACGGACACTCTCCCTCTCGTTATGCCATCACCATGGTCTTGCGTGATCGTAGGAAATTTTTGAAATTACTACGCTCCCCAACAACCCCATCATCGGAACTGCTACAGAAATCCGACCTACTTTTTTTTTGTTCTGTTTTTAAAAATGAATAGTTTCAATCTTGTAAATCCATAGTTAATTATCTACGAGGTATTTTTGAGTGATTCCAACTGCCTTGGATCACAAATTTTATGAAGTTTCGTTAGTTCAATTTTATTTCACATTTGAGCTGTTTAAATTTGTGTTTAGATTAATTTTCTCAAATCACTAGATTTGAGCTATTTTGAGTTAGGAATATTATTTTTGACCATTCTTTTGCTCCTAGTCTCTAGGACCTTTGTTTATCCAGTAGTATTTAGTATTTTATTTCTAGGTTAATTTAAATTAGGTTTTTAGCAAAACAGTATTGTTTTATTATTAGTGCTATTTTAGCTTTTTCTTTATTGTTTTTATTAGTTTTAAATTATTTCTTTTTGTCACTTTTGACAAAATTAGTTGTGTTTCTGTTAGACAACAGGAGAAAATTTATTTTTATTAAAAAAATTATTTTCCTTAGTTCTGTATGAAACCTTCTATAGGTCATAGTTAGAGTTTTATAAAAGCTTTTTATTTGTTTCTTTTTGCAAATAAAATTTTATGAAAAATACTCTCTGTTAACTTAGTTGTTTTACTTTTTATTTTCTGTTAAATTATTAGTTTAGTGTTTTAATTGCTGTTAAGTTTTTTTACTTAGGGCAAAACTATGTTAGATGCTTGTAGCAAAGTCATAGATTTTCGTTAGTAGTTTTCTTTCTAGTTTTATTTGAAGCTTCTTTGGACTTTGTTGGAGTTTTATTATTGAGTTTTTTTAATTGTTATTTTGAGTGTTAGTATTGCTTGCTAGAATGATTGCTTATGTGAATGCTATGTTTGACTTGTATAGATTTTCTTCGAAAGTGACGAATAGTTCTATCAAATTTTGTGAGAGTGTTGTTATCTTCATCAACGTACTGCAAGTTCACTTTGACCATGTTTTTCATACCTATGTGTTTTATTGCATCTAGTGTCATCTTCAACAATCCCTCCAGAGTGATATTGAATCCTTGTAGTTGAGTAGTATGCATGAGGTAGGAACCCATCACCTGTTACCAAGCCCGGACGTTATTTATTTTAATGCTACGCTATAGTAGACGGGTTGGTATGAGTGCTCGGAGTGGTGTGAGAATGGAGGATCTACGCAATGACGATAACTCCATGATGGAACTGCAAGGACTGCATCTTCAAGGCCTCAAGACTTCAAGACTCGAGACAAGAATTCAATACACACTCATCGGTGAAGGATGGTTGACGGGCACCCGGAGAAACCATGGATGGCCGGGATGCATGGAGAAGCGCCATGACATCTTGAAAAGCTTCACCCGACTCAAAGAGACGGAAGAATACTTCATGCCCGGAAGCTACTCGGCAACCGCAAGTCACTATGGGCTCGCTTGGTTGACCTTAGTGGTGAATCTGCTGATGGTGCTAGGTATGTAGAACTACGTAGGATTGGATGAGCACCGACAGGTCGTGGGAACTCTTCGAAGACCATGTTTCGGTCATCTTGTTCTCAAACACCAAGTGCAGAACGTAAAGAGAGGATCGAATCTGGGTAAAGTGTACAAACCTCTCGCAGAGGGTTAAAACCTAATCGATTAGCCGTGTCCCGTTACGACAATTTGAGCCTCGGACTTGGATCTATCTCGAACTCTCAACACCGGATTGATAACTTAATTGTGGGCAACTTATGATGATTTTGGGCTATGAGACATCGGTTGGGAACCATGCCATGATAGAAAACTCCATAGTACAGACTTCATTTATTCCTTTGATGTAGGGAAAATAAACCAGCTTTTACGAAAACAAAACTCAGACCCAGAGCCACAAAGCCAAATTGCATATAGTATAGTTTTACCATCTGTTTATCATGTTGTGATCTTGCTACATTCAATGTATCGACTACACGGCTGCAACGTATCATGTTGCAGGATTTTCTTCAACGCAGTAAGAGTTACTACAGTGGTTACGGTCACACTCAACCTGCCGATGGCGCTGATGGGACTCCACACCCGCTTGATTGTTTCCCTGAGTATTATGAGGTATATATCATTTACGTTATCTATACATGTGATTGCACTTTGATATATACATTGATGTACTATGTGTGCAAGATATCGATCCAGGGATGGCATGATACATGAGGCTTGACTGCCTCGAGGTTGGGTCGCTGATATGGTATCGAGCACATGTTGACCGTAGGGACGTGACCCTAGGAAATGACTTAGTAATATGAAGACCCCAACAGAATGACCTTTGTTTTTGTTACTACTCGTAACACCTGATTCCTTTTATCGAACCTTCCTTATTTCAAACTATAGATGGAGAGCTACATTCTGAACAAAAGAGAACACTACGAGAAGGTTCTTGGAGGCCCTTCCTTGTGGAGCTAGTCAGTCACAAGTCACCGATACCGAGATCAAGGTAACTAAGAGGACGCCTAGATCATGGGGAGTCAAGACCCAAGTTTTGGCCGAATGAAGACCCCAAGATCTGCAGACATCAGCTTCGCACCATAAATGGTGATCGGATATGGGCATCAACACCGCCGTCCATGATGCTATTACACGCTTATGCTATCGCCATCGTGTCGCACTAAACCCACACTTTTGGAAGGATTGATGGCGAAGTTTGATGGAGCAACTATTGCCTTGACGGAAGTGCAAAAGATGAAGTTCTCCCACCGTAAGTGTACAATCAGGATCTAGAACAATACATCAAGAATCTTCAGATGGACCTCCCGGAAGCCCTATTTGACAATGAAGCACTACGAGAAGAGGTTGAGACTCGAGACAAGGTAGACAACCGGAGGAGGAGAACCTCGAGATCCCGAGAATGCGCCAGAACTGAAAGCAGCAGGACCATGTCTCATGCCAAGGACGTTGAGATCCGTAAGCTCAAGGAACAACTTCAGACATACGTGGTCGCCACAAGAAACTCCGCATCGACAGGAAAATCTAGCGTAAAATTGAGGAGATCAAGTCCACAGTAAGAAGCCCAGGGGACAACGATCAAGTTCCCGTAAATTAGCTTAGTAGTAGCCCACCATGAGAGAAATAAAGATGAACGCCTTTTCGATTTAAGTATCTGACCATACCAACTTATGTGGGTGGCGATACTATAGAATTGATTGAATAAATGAATGCTTGGTTGCTATTATTTTTGTGTTTATTGAATGGTTGGATAGATGCGATATTCGTAGGCTTGTTATGTCAACCTTGAGAGACGAAGTTACGAAGAATGGTAGAAGGCCTTCATATGGGAAAAGCATCGAATTGGAAACTCCCGAGCATTGAAGACCAAGAAATGAGGACTTAGAAACGAAACCATAGTAGAACGGCCCATTACAAACGGTACTTTTGAGCTAGGATTCTTTTGTTGATGGGTGGGTATTTGCTTTCTTTCTATCTCAACGCACCTCAAATCTTGAACCCATGGACAATGAACACCAAACTTTTCCGAGACAATTGCAATTTCCCCATGGAGATACATTCCTTGTTCGAGCACCCTCTTATCCTACACATGCATGACAACCCTTTATGAGTCTTTCCTTAAGGGCTCAAACGATCATGACCGACAAGTGATCATGATTACCCAAGATCCTCAAGGACATGATGAAGCATATTCACCTTGAAGGAGATGCGTCTACAAAGGCTACCCTTCATGCAAAAGGAGTGAACTTTGGTATGTGGAGGTACACCCCACCGTATGAACGGAGTTTGCCCAAAGACGATGGGGCAGATTTTTCATCTCACGGTACCACAAGCAACTTTCTTCGACGCTGTTCGTGAAGCAGCATGGAAGCCAACGCCGATCGAGAAATACTTGAAGCAAGACTTTATACTCAGAATACCTAAGAGAAGTGCATGCAGATGATGGAGATGAAGCTCAAGGCCACCACGATGAAACAGAAGATTGAAGATTTCAAGGCGATGTCGCACAATTCCAAGTGGATCAAGAATCCTCAAGGAGGAAAAATGAATAAAGTTGGAAGTAATGTATGACCATACCGAACCATGTGGGTGGCAGCATTTATAATAAACTTTTTGGAATTTGGATTTACGAAAAATGGTTAAGGATGTAATAAAAGATTGATATGAAAATAATGGGATTTATGGATAAATTAGTGCATTTTTGGTGTCGAGTAATTCGTAAGCCATAGGATCAATGAAGAAAGAAATGTTATTCATGACGGTCCATAGAAGGAAGCTGGACAAAATAAGTTGGAGTTTTGTATGATCGTCACCACAAGGGTATGAAGGAAGAAGTACTATTGGATTTACAGGAGATGTAATGTTGAATATGGAATGATAATCCCTAAGGATGAGTTAAACTTGTACAAGAGTTGAAGTGGGCCATAACCCAGTGCCCAGGAGTTAATAAGAAGCAAGCACATCTTGTCAGAGGAACATATGTCGGAAGAAAACTCGAGTTTAATCATCCCACATTTTTAGGAGGATACGAAACCCGAGGGTTGTGAAGAAACGTTAGATGTCTTGTTCAGCTTGCGTAAACCATGAATTTATTCAACTCGTTCAATCGAAGGGAAATTTCGATGCTTGTGAGTATGACCAAGTGTTAGGATACGTGATTCAATGTCCGATAGTTAGTAATGGTTCAAGTACGGGATGGATTGGCCCCATACCGGAGACTTCTATCATGAACTATCATATGTTGATGGAAAATCGAGAGCCTTGAAAACCTTAGAAGAGTGTACACGCCAAGCCATAAAACCATAGAATGGTAGGACGATGGAACCCTTTACAGCAAACTGCTACAATCGAGGTTATACGGTGAGATTTAAACTCGCCCATTTCCTGCAGGAGAAACCATTAATTGTTGACCACCACGAGAATATCGAATAGTTGATTAGGGTTGGCGAGACTGCACCTCGTAAGACCCAGTCTCAAGGAACTCACCATGAATGAAAGGACTCGAGATTGGAGGAGAAGGTTATACCCCACCGAAAGAGCCTCATGAAAGAGTTACCCCGAGCGACACTGTCAACCCAAAGGATGGAGTACCGAGTTCCGCTGGAACCATAACCTGCTTTTAAGTGTCGAGCACACTAGACCATTCCGATCGATGGATTTGCCGGAAGACCTCCAAACCCTAACCTTTTCTTGCTAGCCTCTTCAATCTTGAGGACTAGATTCATTTTAAGTGTGAAGTTTGTAACATCCCAAAATTCTAAATTTTGAAATGTTATAATAATTAAAATATATGATTGTTTGATTGATTGTTGAGTGATCGATTATGAAATTGATTGGAATTTTATACTTTTGAAGTTTTGTTGAGAGGGAATATTTGAATTTGGAAATATTTCAAACTTCATGCCACTCAATGATCCTCATGATTTCTTCAATGAAAGAGAGGAAGTAAAGAAAATTTCATTTTGAATTTGTCATTTTAAATTTTGTTTTAACTCAAAGTGGCATTTGAGTTTTATTCAAAACTTTTTCGACAAAGAACACTTTAACAAAAGTGTTGAGAGGAGTAACAAGACACCCCAAAAATGTTGGAATAAATTTTCCATAGAGTTTTGAGAGTCATTTTGATTTTGTTTGAATTTAAAAATGATTTTCAAAAGCATTTTATTTGCCTCGCAAACTATCCCATTAAATTGGGCTTATTTTTCTGATCATTTTGATATATATACTCCTATATTTAATTTTCATTTTATTTCCTAAAATGATTCTTCTTCATGGTTATTAAAAAAGGAAGGTATTGTTTTTTTGGGCCAATCCGCCCGATCCGCATCAATCATCTCTTTCCTCCCGACGAGATGCTCCAGCTTCTCCACCACCGCCGGAGCATCGCTGAATAGCGGATTCACAAATCCCTTGCCCTCCTCCAAACCGACCTGCCCCTATAAATGGCCATCTCCACCCATTTCCTCCTAGTCCCTCCTCCTCACCCCACGTCCAGCTACTCGCCGGAGTTCGCGGACCACCGCCATTGCCGCCTGTCCGCCACCTCCGCAATCCCGCCACCCACAGACCCCACCAGCCTGCTCGCCTCCGCCTCGACCATCCTTCCCGACGCCAGAGGGCCACCGGAGGACGCCGAGCTCCACCGAACCCCATCATCGGAACTGCTACAGAATCCTGACCTATTTTTTTCGTTCTGTTTTAAACAGAATAGTTTCAATCTTGTAAAATCCATAGTTAATTATCTACGAGGTATTTTTGAGTGATTCCAACTGCCTTGGATCACAAATTTTATGAAGTTTCTGTTAGTTCAATTTTATTTCACATTTGAGCAGTTTAAATTTGTGTTTAGATGAATTTTCTCAAATCACTAGATTTGAGCTATTTTATGTTAGGAATATTATTTTGACCGATTCTTTTTGCTCCTGGTCTCTAGGACCTTTGTTTATCCAGTAGTATTTAGTATTTTATTTCTAGGTTAATTTAAATTAGGTTTTAGCAAAACAGTACTGTTTTATTATTAGTTCTGTTTTAGCTTTTTCTTTATTGTTTTTATTAGTTTTAAATTATTTATTTTGTCAATTTGACAAAATTAGTTGTGTTTCTGTTAGACAACAGGAGAAAAATTTATTTTATTTAAAAAAATTATTTTCCTTAGTTCTGTATGAAACCTTCTATAGGTCATAGTTAGAGTTTTATAAAAGCTTTTTATTTGTTTCTTTTTGCAAATAAAATTTTATGAAAAAACTTCTGTTAACTTAGTTGTTTTACTTTTTATTTTCTGTTAAATTATTAGTTTAGTGTTTTAATTGCTGTTAAGTTTTTTTACTTAGGGCAAAACTATGTTAGATGCTTGTAGCAAAGCCATAGATTTTCGTTAGTAGTTTTTCTTTCTAGTTTTATTTGAAGCTTCTTGGACTTTGTTGGAGTTTTATTATTGAGTTTTTTAATTGTTATTTTGATTGTTAGTATTGCTTGCTAGAATGATTGCTTATGTGAATGCTATGTTTGACTTGTATAGATTTTCTTCGAGAGTGACAATAGTTCTATCAAATTTTGTGAGAGTGTTGTTATCTTCATCAACGCATTGTGCAAGTTCACTTTGACCATGTTTTTCATACCTATGTGTTTTATTGCATCTAGTGTCATCTTCGCAACAATCCCTCCAAGAGTGATATTGAATCCTTGTAGTTGAGTAGTATGCATGAGGTAGGAACCCATCACCCGCTACCAAGCCCGGACGTTATTTATTTTAATGCTACGCTATAGTAGACGGGTTGGTATGAGTGCTCGGAGTGGTGTGAGAATGGAGGATCTACGCCAATGACGATAACTCCATGATGGAATCTGCAGGATCATCTTCAAGGCCTCAAGACTTCAAGACTCGAGACAAGAATTCAATACACACCATGGGTGAAGGATGGTTGACGGCACCGGAGAAACCAAAGGATGGCCGGATGCATGGAGAAGCGCCATGACATCTTGCGGAAAGCTTCACCCAGACTCAAAGAGACGGAAGAATACTTCATGCCCGGAAGCTTACCCGCAACCGCAAGTCACTATGGGCTCGCTTGGTTGACCTTAGTGGTGAATCTGGCGACGGAAGTAGCAGTATGTAGAACTACGTAGGATTGGATGAGCACCGACGTGGTCGGGAACTCTTCGAAGACCATGTTTCGGTCATCTTGTTCTCAAACACCAAGTGCGAGAACGTAAAGAGAGGGATCGAATCTTCGGTAAAGTGTACAAACCTCGCAGAGGGTTAAAACCTAATCGATTAGCCGTGTCCCTCAGGACAATTTGAGCCTCCGGACTTGGATCTATCTCGAACTCTCAACACCGGATTGATAACTTAATTGTGGGCAACTTATGATGATTTTGGGCTATGATACATGGGTTACGGAACCATGTCATGATAGAAAACTCCATAGTACGACTTCATTTATTCCTTTGATGTAGGGAAAATAAAACCAGCTTTTACGCAAACAAAACTCGACCTGAGCCACAAAGCCAAATTGCATATAGTATAGTTTTACCATCTGTTTTATCATGTTGTGATCTTGCTGTACATTCAATGTACTGATTCCACGGCTGCAACGTATCATGTTGCAGGATTTTCTTCGACAGTAAGAGTTTCGATACTGGTTACGGTTCACACTCAACCTGCCGATGGCGCTGATGGGACTCCACACCCGCTTGATTGTTTCCAGAGTATTATGAGGTATATATCATTTTACGTTATTTATACATGTGATTGCACTTTGATATATACATTGATGTACTGTGTGCAAAGATACGATCCGTGGATGGCAGATACACGAGGCTTGACCGTCCGAGGTTGGGTCGCACACAAGCTTTCTTTAAAGCCTTTTAGCTAGGCATAGATAATTTTAATGATGCTCACATGAAAGACAAGAATTGAAGCAAAGAGAGCATCATAAAACACGTGACAAACACATCTAAGTTCAACATACTTCCTATGCATAGGAACATTATAAGTAAACAAATTTTCAAGGCAAGCAAAAACTAGCATATGCAAGGAAGAAGAAAGTGACGATAGCAATCTAAACATGACGAGAGGTAATTTAGTAAGATAAAAGTTTCTACAACCATATTTTCCTCTCTCATAATAATTACATGTAGGATCATAAGAAAATTCAACAATATAGCTATCACATAACATATTCTCTTCGTGATCCACATTCATGCAAAGTTGACACTCTTTTGAAATAGTGGGATTAACATTAACTAAAGTCATGACCTCTCCAAACCCACTTTTATCAAAAATTCATGAGATTGAATATTCTCCAAATATGTGGGATCTAAAGTTGACACCTTCCAAACCCACTTTCAATATTATTGCAAACACTACTATCAATCACATATTCATCATGGGTCTTGAATAAATTTTCAAGATCATAAGAAGAATCGCCCCAATCATGATCATTGCAGCTAGTAGTAGACATAGCAAACTTAGCATCCCCAAGCTTGGGGTTTTGCATATCATTAACACAATTGACATTAATAGAATTTATAATAACATCATTGCAATCATGCTTTTTATTCAAAGATCTATCGTGAATCACTTCATAAAGCACTTCATCACAATTTTCGGTTCACAGATTTCAAGCAAAACCTTATAAAGATAATCTAGTGCACCCAAATCACTAGGAATTGGTTCATCATAATTGGATCTCTTAAAAAGATTGGCAAGCGGATGAGGATCCATAGATCTTAGGTTCTCTGCTTAGCAATAAATACACAACTATTCCAACCAAAGGAGCAAACGAGCCAAGTAAGACATCAAAGTGAATAAAAAAGACTAATGTAAGAAGGGCGAATAAACGGCAAGGGTGAAGTGGGGAGAGGAAAATGAGAGGCAAATGGCAAATAATGTAATGTGATAGATAAGAGTTTGTGATGGGTACTTGGTATGTCTTGACTTGCGTAGACTTCCCAAGAACGGTGCCGAAATCCTTCATACCTCTTGAGCACAGCGTTGGTGTTCCCTTGAAGAGGAAAGGGTGATGCAGCAAAGTAGCGTAAGTATTTCCTCAATTTTTGAGAACCAAGGTATCAATCCAAGAGGAGGCCACACGCAAGTCTCTCGTACCTACACAAACAATAAGAACCTTGCAACCAACGCGATAAAGGGGTTGTCAATCCTTCACGGCCACTTGCAAAAGTGAGATCTGATAGAGATGATAAGATAATATTTTGGTATTTTTATGATAAAGACCAAAGTAAAGAAAGCAAAATAAACGCGCCAGAAATTGCTAATTGTTGGGAGATTGATATGATGGAAAATAGACCCCGGGCCATAGGTTTCACTAGTGGCTTCTCTCAAAATAGCATAAGTATTACGGTGGTGAACAAATTACTGTTGAGCAACCGATAGAATTGAGCATAGTTATGAGAATATCTAGGTATGATCATGTATATAGGCATCACGTCCGAAAGTAGACCGACTCCTCGCCTGCATCGTTGGGGAACGTAGTAATTTCAAAATTTTCCTACGAACACGCAAGATCATGGTGATGCATAGCAATGAGAGGGAGAGTGTTACATACTCGTAGACCAAAAGCGAAGCGTTAGCACAACGCTGTTGATGTAGTCGACGCCTTCACGATCCGACCGATCAAGTACCGAACGCACGACACCTCCGAAGTTCAGCACACGCTCAGCTCGATGACGCCCCTCGAACTCCGATCCAATGAGTGTTGAGGGAGAGTTTCACAAGATGACGTGCAGTGACGATGATGATGTTCACCGACGCAGTGCTTCCTAAGCACCGCCACAAGATATCGAGGTGGACTATGGAGGGGGCACCGCACGCTAAAAGATCAAACGATCAATTGTTGTGTTCTAGGGTGCCCCGCCCCTGATATAAAGGAGCAAGGGAGGAGGTGCGCCAAGGGGGGCGCTAGAGGAGTCCTACTCCCATCGGAGATCACCCCCCTTTCCTAGTTGGATTAGGACTTGGGGGAAGAGGTGGAGGAGAAGAAGGGGGCGCCGCCTCTCCTGTCCTATTCGGACTAGGGAGGGCGCCCTGCCCCGCCGCCTCTTCTTCTCCACCAAGGCCCACTAAGGCCCATTAACCCCGGGGTTCCAGAACCCTCCAAGATCTCTAGAAAACTCCGATTTCACCCTAACACTTCCGATATCCAAACATAGGCTTCCAATATATCAATCTTCGTGGCACGACCATTTCGAGACTCTCATCATGTCCGTGATCACATCGGGACTCAACAACCTTCGCACATCAAAACATATAAACTCTTAATATAAGTGTCATCGAAACGTTGCAAGGACCCTACGGGTTCGAGAACTAGTAGACATGACCAGACACGCCTCCGTCAATAACCAATAGCGGAACCTGGATGCTCATATTGGCTCCTACATATTCTACGAAGATCTTTATCGGTCGATCGCATAACAACATACGTTGTTCCTTTGTCATCGGTATGTTACTTACCCGAGATTCGATCACGGTATCTCAATACCTAGTTCAATCTCGCTACTGCAAGTCTCTTTACTCGCCCGAATACATCATCCCGAACTAACTCATTAGTTGCAATGCTTGCAA
>JAHIAM010010009.1:0-14967 GCA_021605205.1 Aegilops longissima | reverse complement strand
CCTATGGCCCCGGCTATCTTCCATCATATTAATCTTCCAACACTTAGTTATTTCCGCTGTTTTTACTTTGATTTTATTTTACTTTGCATATTTATCATAAAAATACCAAAATATTATCCTATCATATCTATCGATCTCACTTATAAGTGACCGTAGGGATTGACAACCCTTATCGCGTTGGTTGCAGGATTTATTTGTTTGTGTAGGTGCGAGGGACTCGCAAGCAGCCTCCTATCGGATTGATACCTTGGTTCTCAAAACCGAGGAAAATACTTACACTACTTTGCTGCATCACCCTTTCCTCTTCAAGGAAAACCAACGCAGTGCTCAAGAGGTAGCATAGAGCATATGATCGTAAACTACTTGCAAACAAAGTGAGATTAACAACGCCTAGTAGCTAACATTTAGTGCTATACCGACATGCACGGGCCTCAGCCTAGAATGCGCAGATGGGAGAGCCGACGCAGGCGCTTCCACACTAACATCGCCAATGGTGGCGACGCTGACGCGTAGCCCACAAGAACGCCACACCGCGGCGCTGCTAGATGACGGCAGTCTACGAGAGGTACTGGGGAGCGAGAGGATCGCCATGCGTCCCTTAATTAATCCAAGGCGACATATCGGCCAAGGGGAGGGCGGCTTTGGCAGAGCGAATGGAGTGGAGGGGACGGGGTATGGGGTTTGGGGAATATTATTGGCTAGTTGGTCAAGGGCGTTGAATTTGGGATTTGGGGAATTTTTTGGGGGTGTTTTCACGCGATGGGCGGGGGATTTTGGCGATGGTCGGTTTCTCCAAGTGCAGTCCCACGTGTCGCTGAAGAGGCAAGCCAAGCTGCTCGCTTATGCGTGAGCCGGTGCAGGACCGAGCATGTGTGGAGTCCAATGCGACCGCCAATGGGTGTTGTTAGTGTACCGCTTTTTTCCTTTTAATAAACCAGGTTCTTCGCTTCTAAAGAAAAAAAACTTGGTGCTCAGCGATCCATCGGTACTACTACTAGTAATCCGCAATCCCGACTAAAACGGCGCTGCGGTCTTTTTCCGCCGATGGCCGGGAGGTTGGCTTGTTGGTTTTCTAGGATGAGTAATGCTACACCTACATAATCCCGCCACGTAATTAATGTAATTTGAAATATGTGAGCTGTTGATTGTAGATTGGGGGGAGGAGGCCCACCACCATGAAAATCCTGCAACATAGGTCGTCCGATCTATATCTAATGATAGGAAGGAAACTATGACAATTTAGCCAGACTCCTCTCCACATTTGCAGATAAGGCCTTCCTCGCTCATCCTTTTCTCCCACAAGATCTTGATGTTCTGCAACGACGGCATCTTGCTAGTACTCCTACAATATACTTTATTATTGTGAAAGTTCATATACACCGCCGAGATTAATGCAAACACGGCAGATTTTCATTACATTTCTAACTTTAAATAATATAAACCTGACCCTAAACCTATTCTATGGCGGCGACCGACGCCCTCCATCTTCGATCTCAAGGGTTCAAGACCGTGAAGTGAAGGTGCGGTCTCCGGAGGAAGCGAGAACACGGAGACGGACGCCAGTTGGCACACCATGCCCTCGCCGCCTCCCATGCCCTACTCATCCTCGAGGAGTCCCCGACCGTGGTGCCGGACGCTGAACGACGGCAAGTAGGACGGTGGCTGATGGTGCTTCGTTGTCGGCCAGAGGCCACCCTTGTGCGGCGACTTGAGCGAGGGCGGCGACTTAGCTTCATCCCCGAAGAAAGGCTCTCCGCGAGCGTCAAGGCCATGGTCATGGCGGATGTGGTGCCGTAGCGTGACGACGCGCTATGGTGTGGAGGTTAGCTAGGCTGCCGCTAGTAGCACATTCCGTGAGGCAAGTGTCCGGCGCGCCATTAAGTCGCCGGAGTTGGTTCCTCGCACCGAGCCTCTTAATAACGGCATTCGGACGGACGACATGAATGCGGGCAGTGCGCCGTTGGTAACGACGCACGACGGGCGCCGAGGGACGAGGGTTTTGGTGTGCCAGTAGTCAGCCGCGTCGTGGCAACGTTGGAGATGCCTTTGCTCACATGCGACCCCACATGTCATCGAAAAGCAAGATGACCCGCATGGTATCGTCTCGATGCATGGTCAGCTACACCACTCGCTGGACGCTTGCGCGCTGCAAGACTTCGGCGCCTGCAGGCCCTCGACGAGCCGGGTGTTGATCTGCTGGTCGCTAGCAGCTTAACGCCACCCTCAAAGACATCGAAACCCACTTTGTAAAGCTTATAATGAGCGTGTCGCCCCGCATGCCTCATTTGAACATTCTGCCTTGTATCATTTGCATGTGGGCCTAGACCATGCTTGTATTTCCAATGTTGTAATTTGTCCAACATGCATACAAACAAATGGTTCGCTTAAAGTTTCACTTTGCCTCCACTACGTGTTGCTTCCGCCTTAGTTTTGACATCCCATTCGGTTCATGCTCCACACATCTTGACGAGATCGATTGATGTTGAGAGATCAATTTGCGGTCGGCAAGGAGATAAAGGTTTGGTATGTTTCTATGATAGAAATGACCGCCGGGGAGGGTCTGGGGATCAGAGGGAGTATATTGTACGCTCATAGTTTAAACAAACGATTGTACCCAATTCTATTTCTTTCAATCGATCTCCGACCCGAGATGAAATCGAGAGAACGAAGGGGTGCATGTGTGATACATAAGGCGGATTCAAAATTTTGAACCGTGATCATAGCATCCACAAATCATATATAAAGGGTATTCAATGTTCGTTTCACTCTTGAACGCATAATATACCCTCCGATCCTTTCTAGTAGTTTACATATAAGTTTTATGTGTAGTCAAAGTATCTATACTTTGATCAAACTTACGTAAAAAGTATCAACATTCAACACCACCCAATCAATATTGTTAGATTCATACATACTCCTAGATTTGTATTCAAACAGACATGGTTTCCAATTTGTTTTCAACCACGTGAATGTGCTTGTTCTCAAGATGCTCTTAGGATTTCGCCACGATAGCCATCCAATAGTAACTTTTTTAAGCTCCTCGTTCAAGCAGTATCTTTGATCCCAAAGAGTTGTATAAGTTGGAAAATGGAGATTTGCCTGTGGCATTGGCCATTGGGCAGCTAGCTATTGCATTTGTAGGCTCCACGTAAAGAACCCGCAGTACTATTACGACAAAGGCTTCAATCCAGTTTGTTAGTCGCTTGCATCTCTCATAACAAAAATAAGCTTGAATCCTCCATTCAGAGATCAATCAGCTAAAGTTGTTAAAACAATAGTACTAGTGGAGTATCGACAACATCTGTAGTAGAGTATACAAGGCTCATAGTACGCCTCCTTCCATTTATATAGGGCCTATGTGGAGGAGAGAGATGAAAAGTAAAGGAGTGAGCTCTCATGCAAGAGCCTAGCTATATACGCATTCCTAGTTAAATACAATAAATATGAAGAAAGAGATAGAGAGGAAATGGAAAAAGTACTAATACAATAGCAAACCTTATATTTTTTTATGGAAATAGCCCACACACTCGTATGAGTGCATATAGATGATGGCTATAGATGACATGGCAGTTCCTTATAGCCATCGGCTGGCTATATTATTAACCATGCTCTAATGCGTTTTTCAAAACCACCTTTGACTATTGACAAGATTAATAGTACAAGAGATGTATAATGTGAAAATTATATCATTGAAGCTCTTTCACATACTGAATTTGACTGTATGCTTTGTGTAAGTTGCATGTCATATATTATTACTCTAACATTTGGTCAAAGTTAGCCTTGACAAACGATTAGGCCCAAGAGATGGAAGGAGGAGTTTTAGTGGAAGTGGATCCTCGACGAGGTATCCCTGCCTTACCCTCCCTTTCGCTCACTTATCGCGGACTCCATGCTTGCTAGGACCCACATGTCATTTACTCAATGGGTTCGCCACGTCAGGATCCTCATCCGTAGTATACTCCTCTTTTATTTACTCCGCATAAACGGAGGGAGTGGTAGTATAAATAACGCAAGGGAGGGGAGGGATGTCGGTTTGCTCTCAACGTGGTCCCACAAGCGAGCGAAAAACGCAGTCAAGCGCATTTCATTCGGTGAGCGACGTGGAGGGTCCAAAGGTGTCGGGTGCAACGCGAACGCGACGAGAGCGATGTACAGCCAAAACAGATTGACCGGTCGTCATCGGAACCACTATTCACACCAACCTTCGCTGCTCGATACGCCAGCCATCGCCCCAAAACCACACCTCCTCTAGCCCAGTCCCCACCTTTCGATCCCTAGCCCGCATCAAGCATCCCCTAGTTCGCCGAGCCATGGTGCACCGCAAGATCACGTGATTATAAGATGTCGACGAGCGCCACAGAAATCGCGGGCGGTTGGCGCCATGCACTCCGCTCCAAGCTCACTTTGCGGCGGGCCAATCTCGAGTTGTCCGGAGCCAAGCCACGAGCAGGAGGAAGCCGATCCAATGTTCATGGCGGAGGTCGGCGTAGAAGGCCCCGATGGTATTAGAAGATGGACGCCAACTGCGGACGTCCCGTCCCCATGGTGCAAGCGGACCAACGGTTCAACTCGGGCGATACTAAAGGAGGACCGGAGGCGAGGCTCAACTCGACATGGAGCGCCGATGCCGCTGCTATCGAGGCTCTCCCGCAGCGGAACCGGATGTTGTGGATGTGAACCGGGCGGCGGAGGCTCAACTTGAGGCGGAGCGCGGATGTCGCCCATCGAGGCCTCCTACAGCGGAACCGGACGCCCTCGACTTGAACCGGCAGCGGAGGATCAACTCGGCGCGGAGCGCGGATGCCGCGCCATCGAGGCCCTCCGCAGTGGAATTAGACTTTCGACTTGAACCGGGCAGCGGAGGCTCAACTCGCCTGAGCGCTGCGGATGCCGCTGCCATCGAGGACTTCCGCAGGCGGAACCGGACGCCCTCGACTTGAACTGGCGGTGCTCTCGCCCTGCAGAAGCCACGCCCACGTGAACGAGTAGATGGAGGCCGAGGACAACCACGGTGCTGAGACACACGCCGCAGCTACGCTGGTTCAAGGCCACAGCCAAAGGCGACGAGGCCGCCTTTGTTCCGCGAAAGCAGTGATACTTTTTCTTTATGTTGTTGTTTTAGGATCTTTTGCTGTGTAAAAACATATATTGTTATGCAAGTTGCCTGACTTTCATCATTTCGTCAGCCTACCATTTCAGGCTGTTGGATGAATATCCACGCCTCCTAACCCTTCTTCCTCACCTCTTCTTCTTCTCCACAGACCACCGCACGGGCAGACGGATCCTCCCCAACATGAGGTTGGATAAACATACGATGACGGTCGCTTAGGATGGCTGAGTTTGGTTTGTTCACATGCGTAGCACGGTCGTTGAGGGTGCTGCCCCTTGGTTGGGTTTATGCGTGCATGAGCGATCATCGTGAGGGTGCGGATGACGCCATGCCATGCTAAGTGTACCTCCTTTAATTTTGAAAACTTTAGGCAAGCTTGGCAAAATGTGTGGTGAAGTATGGCAATGCAAGGCCTATACCCAAACAGGATAAGTACGTATATACTAGGAGTACTGGTGTTAATAAAGAAAGACGGGTTTTCCTTCACGGATTAATCGATACAAACTCGCTTTACGTGACAATTAATGCGTATTTTGTTCTCCAAAGCCCAAAGAGCTAACCATCCGACTCCTCATCGCTTATTAATGTAGTGCCATGCAAACCAACCTTCTACTTCCGCATGCATGCAAGGGTATATTAATGTCCTTGGTTGCTAGTACGAGGCAAACCCCATCAATTTTGCCTCGATTAGTGTTAGTGGCCTTTGAAAATTGTAATTTTGATATACTGTCCTTGTGTACAAAAAATGGAGGTAATAACTATTTGACTTCCTTCCCCATTGCAGTGATGTCGATGATATCTTGAACGCTGTGGTTTGACGGCGTATTCGACGGAGAACACCGCTGAGGAGACCACCGGACGCAAGTGATACTTGCAAGAGACAACTCGCTTTATTTGCATCCGTGAAGTCTGTTGAACCAAAGGACGCAGAAATGTACTAGTCTCTACTCCTAATGTCTCAGCTTGGTAGGTCGCTCCGGTTTTATTTTCGCCCCACCTCACCCGGCCTTTTTGGTACTTCTTTGGTACTACTTCCCACCTCCCTCCCAACCTTGAAAACCAAAACCCGATGGAGTCCCGCACCCGCACGACCTCCCGCTCTTATTATCTGAGATGAACGAAAAAAACCAAAACCCCGACCACGATCGCTAAAATTAACCAGCAAAAAACGGCATTGGTCTCAACGAGTATCTGTGTCTCGAGCAAGGTCTCGTGTGGATCTTGCAGTTCCAAACGCAGACAATGCCCTCCTTTCCCGCCGCCCATCGGTCCTTCCCCGCCATCCCACCGCTCACCCATTGTTCGGCGCTTAGTCTCAGGCACAACTCTCCGCTGAGCGCTTCGAGGATCCGCGCGATCAAAACGCCAGTATCCATTGCGCCGCGCGATCCCTTCGACCTGACGCTGACAGATCCAGGACGTGCCAGCGCCGACGGTGTACAACATCCGCCTCCGGTATCACATATCTGATATTTACATCCAGATCTGAAATTTACATCCATACACAAAGACAATGATATGAACCTACATAACAAATCTGAAGTTTACATGATTTCATAGACACAGCCATCACATACACACTGCCAGCACATACACACAGCCATCGATACACTCATCCATCGATAATACACACAACCATCCGCCTCCGTATCACATATCTGAAATTTACATCCAGATCTGAAATTTACATCCATACACAAAGACAATGATATGAACCTACATAACAAATCTGAAGTTTACATGATTTCATAGACACAACCATCACATACACACTGCCAGCACATACACACAACCATCGCATACACACAGCCATCGTGATACACAATGCAGGTCACGATTCGGACAGAATAGCTATCGTGTCACCCTACATATGAGAATCTCTAAACCATCAAACTGTTACAATCGTTATTATAGCATTTCAATTGGAAACCAATGTCCCTAATAACATTTCTTAAAACAACAATTGGAAACGATAACTATATGAAGCTCTCAAAGATGTACAGTTTGTGCGACATTAGAACTGACAATAAGCCTATGTAACAAATATCCTTATGTACATGTGCCTTTTGCTGAATGTGTTCTATGTTTATATTACCATACTTGATTTGTTGTTAAGGCATGAATAAGAATGCATAAGCAAGATGTGCTTAAAGTTCAATATAGAATAACGTCGAGGAACTAAATGATTGACTGTTGATGCTTTGAATTAAAGTACCTTCTTATTCATGCCTTGAAGTTCGCCATCTCTATTGCGTTCATGTTGCATCTATTATATCCATCTGATCATCTCCCAGGCCTCAAAAATACCAGAGATAGCGGTCATTTCATTTGCGAATGGGTAATGCAAGAAGCAAAGCCGGTGAACATGAACAAGAAGACGGCATAGCTACAGGTAGTGTTAACTGTACTATGAATACTTGTTTTTCTGCTAATATTGCGCTTCTTGCATAATGTATTGCAGATCAGACGAGCGTAAAACATGCTGAAGAATACAACGCAAACTTGATACCCGTTGATGAACAAGTAGATGCTATTCGCGCGATTGAACCCGTGTATAAAGTGTGAAGATACTGTGATGTGATGCCCGACGGCAAATCTAACAATGACTTGTACCATGCTTAATGTCTTGCAGCACCTACGAGCGAGACAAAACTGAAAGATGGTAATCCAAACATCATATCCATAGCTGCAGATGTTGATCCTTTTACATGACGGAGACAGGTACTTGATTGATTGCGCATACCGCATAAATATTGAAGTTGTATTCATGCTTACTATACTCTGATGGACCGAAAGGGTAAGGCCGGGTACCATGATGATGGTCAAACATTTGCACCACGGCTAGCCTAACACTCGATCATGGTATTCATAACATGCAGCTAAGATAATTCTCAAGGTATCCATAGGCATGATACCCACCTTCCCAACCGCTGCTTTATTTGTTTTCTTATTTTATTTATACATGCATTTACAATCGCTCCTAACATCATGAAACTCTATCATTAAATAATGAATGCAAAAAATATGGGATAATGCAAGGAGCAGTACAATGCAAGGAAACGCAGCTTATCGGATTAAACGAATGAGGATATTGTCACTTACAAAATGAGAATCAGCCGTAGTTGCAAAATCGTAAGCTTGATGGACACTCTTAGTTTGATGTGCATACGTATGTTGCTTAGTAGGTAATATTGTGCTTATATCCCGGTAACATGATATATGCTGCACAATAATTTGCCACTTATTAGATCATAGGATCTTATCAACGTCAGAAGCGGGCTGCTTATCGCTACAAATTGTCATATGGTTTGGGTAACCAAGAAGTCATTGGGAAGTCTGCCCGTCGCCAGTCTCTATGTGATATCACAAATGTTCTCAAGATAGGAGAGAACTAGACCCACACGAGATTATCATGGTTGGTAAATTGATCCACGCCCCGTATGGCTTGTGTTCGCACAAAGTTTCACTTATTACATATTTTAAATAAGCACACCAAGCTTGTTGAATCATATAATTCAGCTATCTCGGACTATACATCATTCTCGCCTAACGATAATTCATACCCGGATAATGCGATGGTCACATGGGATGTCCTTTGTGTTGACATAAAGAAGGTAATATGATCCTCCATCTCCATGGTTGTGTTTTATCATTTCGATTTAGAGATCATTACATTAATGTCATCGTTATGTGACTTTAATCATCACGCATCATTACGCTCAATTCAGGAATATAATTACAAATAGACCAAACAAGTGCACCGGAAAGTGCTCTCATGATGGAAAACAACCTAATGTCCAAGATGAAAATGCACTTGCCCTTCAATCATTAGGTAAGCTTAAAGAGTATTAACCATGATATTGGGTATGTCTAAACCATTTCTCGACATGTGTCCGACAACTTTTGTTCACTGCAAACCCAGCTAACTCTAACTATACAGCATTCTCGCATGATGCGTCAACATTTTCTATTACAACACGGGCCTTTCGTCGTCTTAATGAGAATGAAATTCAAGGTGATCATATTTTGCCTACTCATTCAACAAATTGCTGACATGTTTCGTTATATTCTCTAATATTTGTGTTTGCCCCTAATGACATCGATGCAATAGCAGTCCATAATTACACCCAAGAAACAGAGGATAGAACGGAAGCACAATGCAAGAGAGACCATAGAAACGATCGAGAAGGGCCTCCTATCGGCGAAAAGCTACCTAATGTCCGAGATGAAATTGCAAAGACCCTTGTGTTAACGTATGGTTCAAAATGTTTTAACATTATAGTTGGTATCGCCTTAACCAATTAGCATAATTTTGTTTGGTCAAATCTGGTTCACCGACAACCCAACCAGCTCGGAGACATTTCAGTTCAAGCGCTGTCATCTGAATCATCTGTGACACCGAGCATCAAGGTAATCATATTCGCCTAATCATCCACCAATTTCGTATGATCTGCTTTTATCTCTAATATTCAGGAATGTAATCTTGTAAGACACCCAGAAACAGAGCTTAAACGGAAGAAGAACGCAAGAGAGACCATAGAAACGCCTGTGGAGGGCTTCCCATCGGTGGAAGAAACAATCTACCGCATAAGTTGAACATGCACACAACCTCCATTTATCGTATGCTATTAATGATTTAACCATTATGTTAAGAACCGCTTTATCAATAAGCATAATATGTCCGACAACTTTTGTATGCAAGGCAACCACACTAGCTCTAACTATACATCATCTCGGATGATGTGCGGCATTTCTCGATTCAACGGAGGTCTTGACTGGATCGTTAATGACATAGAGCTACAAGGTATTCTAATTTTGTTCTACTATAACAGAAATTGCTTCCATCTTAGTTCCATGATTTTTATTTTCGTAATGTTTGTAATGGCCGCACGGGATCTTGAATGACATACAAGAAATAGAAGAAAAATGAAGAAGAACGCAAGAGAGACTATAGAAATGCTTCAGCGAAGCCGCTTATTCGAGGAACAAGGATAAACGATCCAAGATCAAAACAAACATGCATCTACTACTTCGTATGCCGCGACGCTTAATACCCGCTTCTATGGCAGGCCCGCTATTCTATATGTGACTCCTCCAAACCGATAAATCAAAATTAACAAAATACTTAATTGAACTTATTTTTGATCCGACGACCAAAATAGCCCTAAAGCATTAGATTTAATGAAAGAGGGAGCAACATGTCCCCTTCAACTTTACACGCCAGTATTCAGACACTGTTCAGCTAGAGGCATCGACAATGAGAGAAAACGAATTTAACAAACGATCAAAGGAGGCAAAAATGCAAGGATGAGCATGCCATCAAGAGAAGTGACGAATTAACGTTGGAGGTCGAGAAATAATGAACGAAAAAGACGCGAGAGGAGCGTAACGCCGCAAAAGCATGTCGTGAATGAGAAGGGGAGTCATGATGCAGGAAGGCCAATTATGACCAAGGAAAACACGTGCAAAGAATGCATCGCAATCCCCTTATGCACTCTAGCAAACTTAGACTCAATGTCCCACATGCCCAAGCCACGATCACCCGCCTCCCGGCCGCAAAAGATGATTCATCCGATGGCGATCCGGGACTAATATGCCGACATACCGCCGGCCATCGGTATGAATTTGCGATTGTCGGGCTTAAGTCATTCTCAGATGTCGCTCTAACATGATTGTGTCCGTGTCACTATCTCGAGACGACAATGCGTAAGACATCGATGTTTTCCAAAGCGGCACTACTGCGCCATGAGCAGGAAGCACATGAATTGATTGATGAGGAGTACTACATGTTTTGCAACGAAGGTATTGCAAACCTAGACTATGACACTTTGGAGCTCTAGTTGTCTCATTTATTTGTTGTTAGTGAATTGTACGTGATTTTTCAACAAATCCTGAGGATCCGATAATGACATATATTGATGATGATGAGGAAGCGAGCAAGTCTACCGATAAACTTAGCGAGATTGATCCATTTGACATCGCTTCCAAACTATTCCGCATAGCACTCAGCCCCTAACTCGATGAAAATTGCAAACACTATACGGCTTTGAAGTCAACTCTGAATCGACGGCTTCATTGCCGATAATGGCAGATCCATCTAATAACCGAACAATCCCACAGCTTGGAGGCTATGGTCCAAAGATGGATGCAGATTCGAGACATTTTCGGAGAACATACGTTCTTCAACGCATTTCACCTTCACCACCCTTGCGCCACTTGATGAAAACTACACAAACATGAGGTCTGGGTGTACACATTCCGAGCTCACGGCACCATCTACCACAATGTCCATTCGCTCGGCCTAGCTCAGGCCCGTAACATCTGAGCTAGACTTTCTATGACGATTTAACCCAACCTAGATCATCGTAAGGCGGCCAGAAGCAATTAGACCAAGATGTCGAAGAGGTTAGTAGACATACTCAAAGAAAACCCATACTCCCAGCAATTTAGGAGTTTGGGTGACACAAAGACAACCTCGATGATTATAGGATAGACCTAAATACCGATAAGAGGCTGGACCAAAGAAGGTATAATAGACGGTGTCCTCTCGAGGTCCGCAATTTGGGTTGAGGGCACCGACCTAGCAAAAGGTTGACCCAAGATAACATTTGTGGTACAACAATGAAAGGCATAGTATTCGGTGACCCGGGGCATACGACCGTTGTCTTATCCATTATTCTATCCAATGGGGAGCTAGGTTGGCATCCGGTACCCAAACGTAATGTTGATTGGAATGTTGTCCAAAATCCTCGCTTGTCTCATGATGATGAGGATGAGGTATGTCGCTTTGTGTCCCACTTTGTTAAAAATATCTTGTTGTTTTTAAGATAATGCTCAGCGATCTAAATCAAACGTGCGAGGGGAATAGCAGGTTATGCATCTCCGTAGAGACTACTAACTACGATCCAAACAGCTCGCGATCTTCAATCCAATTCTTCGGAGCACGCCAACGCAGACAATGGGCGGTTGACATGTACATTAAGATTGAGAGTCAGTTGAGGTGGTACAGAAGAACCAGACGCAGATCCGCGCCGATTTGTATAAAGGAGTTGTTGATGCGATAACATCGGGGAGACGCGAGGTTGTAGTGAGAATAGTTCTGAACTTACCCGGTGGCACTCACATGAAGAAGAGACATATGGATGCCATGGCAATTGTCCATACATACGGAAGCCCGACATCTTCTTGACCATGACTTGCAACCCTAAATGGGAAGACATAACAAATGAGTTGCTTCCAGCAGGGCGCAAGATGCATTCCGTTATTGTGGCTCACGTGTTCTATGGCAAACTAGAGGATATGAAAGATTTGTTGCTCAAGAAGATGGTCCTGTGTGTTGTTGCTTATGTTTACGTAGTCGAGTTCCAAGAAGGCCCCCACGCACATTTTTGTTGATCATGGATTCAAATTATAAGCTTCTTGTCCCAGTAGTATGACCGACTCATTTCCGCAGAGCTCCTGCATGCTGAAGTATCCGAATTGTATGTGTAGCCACCAGACCAATGGATCAAGTCTCGTGCTCGTCATCCCGGATCAAGAATGCCGACACCACACAAGATTTCAAAGGATTTATAGCAGAGTAGCAATCACACACTTATTACATCGTTGTCCACAAGGAACTTATTACAATAATAGTTAAGGCCATCTAATAATAACAGGAAGGCTTGGAAGATAAGGAGTCCATCAACCCATCCATCACGAGTATAGAACCACCACCAACACCTTACTTCGTTCAAAAGTCTCAACGGAAAGTTGCAGCCAAAACGGGTCAAGACATGGAATATGCCGGCAATGTAACACATAGAGAGCAATGAAGGAATAAGCCTATACTACATGCATATATGGCTGGTGGTAAGGCTCTACGTACATTTTGCATAAAGCTAGTTTTTCCCACAACAAAGGAATAATTTTATTAACTATCATGGTGGTTGTTAAACATTGAGAATGGTTGAAGATCCTCAATCCCAATTAAAAAGTACTCATCAAATCCCAATACATTTATTAGAAGTAACATGTTGAGATTCACATGATATTCAATTACCGATACTCAAAACGTCCATAACCGGGACACGGCTAATCATGATTAGTTTATACACTCGCAGAGGTTTGCGACTTTTCCCCACAAGACTCGATCGCCTCCGCTTGGTTCTCGTGACTACATGGTGTTTGAGAAACGGATGACCGAGACATAGTCTTCGTAAGCGCTTAGCACCTTACATGTGGGTAGACCGACCAACCTACATCCCCTACATCAACTAGCCTACCCGTAAGAGTTCGGACGACTTAGTCAACTACGCCAGAGCCCATAATTGGCTTGTGGCTGCACACGGAAGTTTCCAGTTTGAATAATCTTATGATCCCTTAGAGCCCGGTGGCGGTCCAAGAAATACAGCAAGTCCTCGATGGAAACCAGTGCCTCAATCCACCCAGATGTGTGTTTAGGTTGCCACCTTAGATAAACCATTAATTAACAATCTCACATCTGCATGGATATTCACTCACCCAATCCACGTCTACTAGCATAGCATGGCATAACAACAAACGAGAAGTAACTTCCAAGGTTTCATAAGTAAAACGTAATAGGTACTACCTCAATCTACTTCCCAATCCCACAATTTAATTAGATCCTAAGCATGCAAGTGTTTGAGGGTTTGATCTAATGCATAAAAACTGGGTAGTAGAAAAGATATGATCAAGTGTTACTTGCCTTGTCGATGATCCATGAGACCTAGAGATTCAAGTAACAAGCGGCGACCCGGTGATCTAACGCAGACAAACAACAAGCATACAATAAGTACTCATCTAATGCACGGGAAATCTCGAATAAAAGATCTAACCAGAGAGTTCAACTTAAGAACCCTGGTTGCAAAAGAATCGAAGCAAATAAAGCATCGAAAGTCGAAACTCGAGAGAAACGACTCGGTTTAGCAATCTGAAACTAGGTCAAAATTTTAAAGTAGCAAAACTTCGTTTAAGTAGGTTAGTCGAACGGCGGTTTCAGAACAAACTCCAGCGCTTGAATCACCGATTCCGATAAACGAGCGAGAAAATAAACAGATTTGAAGATCGAATCAAATCAAAATCGAAAATAACGGATTAAATCCGATTAAAAAACGACGAACAGATTAAACAGCGGACGTTCTTAACAGAACTAATTCAACGAACACGTTCATTGAAACGAACGGGTCGGTGAACGCTCATTAAATAAGAAAACCAAGAAAATAATAAAACCATCTAGGGTTTTAAAAACCGAACGCTCGAGAAAAACCGGATCGGGTTTTCTAAAAAACCGGACGGGAGGCGGCGAGGTGCTACCTCCGCGAGGTCACGGCGGCTCCGGCCTCCTGGCGCTGGCGGGTCCGCGGGTCGGGGTCGCGGGTGGCGAGGGCCGCAGGGCCGAGGGGCGCGGCGGCTCGGGTTGGGGGAGGGCGGGCGGCGGGATGAGGAGAGGGGGTGGTCGGGTATAAATAGGAGGGGGGGCGGCCTTGGGGAGGGGCAAGCCAGGGCGGCGGCGCGTCCGAACCGGACACGGCGCGGGCAGGCGGCGGCGGCGGATTCCTCCGCGAGGGGAGAGGAGATGGGCCGGGCGGGCCGGCTGGGCCTTGTCCAGGCGGGCGATATTTTTTTAAAACAAACTTAAACGAAATAAAAATAAATCCAAACGGACTCCAAAATTTATAAAATTAATTTTCCCCGACTCCTAAAAATGAGTCAAACAAAATGAACTTTAAAAACGGGCAAATATGAATATTTTTTTAAAATGCTCATTTTTGCCTAAAGCAAATAAATCCTCAAAACCAAAATTTGGTTTATTTATAATATCTTCATTTTTTCCAAAATGTTGGGAAAGTCATATT
>JAHIAM010010006.1:0-15918 GCA_021605205.1 Aegilops longissima | reverse complement strand
GGTAAGTCTTCAGCGACTTCCAAACCTTCACAGACTCGGTCACCGGCGATCCACAATTCCTCTTGATGTTCTAGACCATGACGCCTAACCGTCTGGAAGAAGCACAGCTTTCAAAGGTAAAAGCGCCGGATCCACGCAGATCAATCTCTTCAAGGATGCTCAATCACTTTGGGTTTGTAGGGGTTTGGTTTTGGGTTTTTCCTCACTGATGATTTTCGCCAAAGTCCCTGAGGATGGGATGCTCTCAAATGACAAGTGTCAAGTTCTCTCTAAGCAGCCAACCAGCTAGTGGATGTAGGGGCGGCTATTTATAGCCTAGGAGCAGCCCGACATGATAAGACATAAATGCCCTTCAATGATATGACCGTTAGGTGGGTAGATATTTTGGGACAGTCGCCAGAGATAGCAACGGTCGGAAATTTGACTCTCAAATTCCTCGTGACTATCATGTTCTCATCGTAGGCAATCCAGACTGGCGAATTCTAACTCCTCGCCGAAAAATTCTCAAGGACTGAAGAACTTCCTCTCACATCGCAGAAATTGACTGAATCTGTATGAGATTTCCAAAGGCTTCACTCAAGGTATTGGTAGGTGTAAGATTTTGAGTTGAGCATCACATGGAAATTTTTCCTTAGTATTTCTCGACCCTTTAATAAAGACGGTGTTTCCTATGACTCAAGAAAGCAAAACGAAACTACGTAAAATAAAAGTCTTCACGCTTCATGTTCCTCAAATGAATACCAAGTCTTCAAGGTCACACCAATTTCTTCACTTTCAAAGTCTTCGTAAAGTCTTCGTAATATCAAAGTCTTCATCTAAGAACTTCATTTTTAGGGTCGACTTTCTCTCAGAATATCAAACTCCTCATAGACTTATAGACCTGTGTACACTCATAAACACATTAGTCCCTTAACCTATAAGTCTTCAATACACCAAAATCACTAAGGGGCACTAGATGCACTTACAATCTCCCTCTTTTTGGTGATTGATGACAATATAGGTTAAGTTTTCAACGGGGATAAACATGTGAAGTGTAAATACTAATATTGAGGAATTTGATTGCAAGATATAGAAGAACTCCCCCTGAAGATGTGCATAGTGAGGAATTCGCTTTTGAGGCAATGCACATTTGAAGAGTTGAATCATGGAGATCTCCCCCTATATCTTGTAATTCATACACGCATTTTACATATAATATGAAGAATTTGAAATGCATGATGAAATATGGTGACTGATGTAATTCAGCATCGGTATTAACATATAACTAAGAATAAGCATGCAGAGGAACACATCAAAAGTATCGAGCACCATCGGGTTTAAGATTACAACTCGATCCAATAAAAGTTTCAAGAGCGAGAGTTGTAACTTAGCAGAAAACGCCCATATAATAGACCCGCTTGAAGACTAACTCAAATTTCCCCCTTTGTCATCGAATGACCAAAAGGATCAAACCGAGGACTAACGCCTCAAGAATATCAAGTTGATGGAGGAGCGCCAGTGTTGTCGGGTCGGTTGTCGAGTAGGGCCCGCCGCAGTTGTCGCCCAAGTCTTCATTTTCATCGTGTCGCGATGAAGAATAGGAGCTGGCCACCAAGGAAGGAACCTTGACCTTCTTGAATTTCTTCGTGGAGTGCGACCAATCAAATTCTTCCTTGAGACCCATTTTCTTTAGATCTTCTGCTACAGAGACATGAGATAGAACAGCCGTGACGGTTGAAGGTTTCATGGAGGTAGTATTGGTTTTTCTTCACCGCATTGTGTGTTGAGGTCATGTTGTGAAGAATTGAACCAAACCGACGCTTGACCCATTTATGATTGCGATCAACCTTCCGATGAAGACCGAGGAGTAACTCACGATCACCATCACCCGGTGTTGTGCCTTGAGGATTTTGCTTGGCGAGTTGTTGGCAGAGTCATGTGGCGTAATCATCATTGGTGGAGTAGGATGCAGCCTTGCGAAATTGACCAGACGATTGTTTTCATCTATCACAGCAGCTTGCCTTGCCTTTGTCATCGATGAGGAAAATGTTCGCTTGAGGACTTCAATTGGAGGCAAGTAGCTGCAGTGGTTCGTAGTATCGACCTTGTAATTGAGTGAAGACCTTGTCCCGATGAACCTCATAATCCGTGGTGCATAAGGCTTCACTCAAAAGGTGACATAGCAATGTTTCCGAGTCCTCATGAAGAAATCATGGAAGTTGACGGAACGCCATGAATGATATTGAAAAGCATATTCTTCATGATGCCAACGACTTCTTCATCATTTGAGTCGTGGCTTTTGATAGGACTCATTGTCTTCGCGTAATGCGATAGACAGTCCGAGGCACATATAGTAATTCCTTGACGAGGAATTTGGTTCGGGGCCTCGCCTGGCTTCAAAGGCTTCATTAGCACTTGCATGTAATGATTTGTAAGCTCAGCGTTCGTAGATGCAACGAGCACCATCAAGGGAAGGATCGAGGGAGGGCCCGATCAATTCAGCTTGATGGTGCCTTGTAGTGAGTATTTTCTCATCCAGTCCAGCACCCATGAGTTCACATCTTCGTAATCTCCGTGATGTGCAGCATCGATAGAATTGAAGAATGAGTTCTTCATTCCAATCATGATGTCAAGCAGAAATTCAGCAAACCAAAGATCATGAAGAACACCGAGGACTCGCTCAAAGCTCGGCAGAGATTCCATGTCCACATGAGGAATGTGTGCATGATCAAGACTTTGTCTTTGTTGAATAGCATAGAGGAATAGAAATTGGCTTGACTAGCAGTCCGAAATGCCTCTTCCTTATGCGAAGCGTAATCATAAGGATTGTAATCAAGGAAGAAAACATGCTCGCCAAAGAAGTCTTCAGCTCTTGAACTTTTGCTTGCGCGAGAATGGATCCTTTGGTTTTGGCAGAGGAGTGTCGCGAGTTGCATCACTACCTCAGAATCGCAACTCGTGTTCTTCAGCCGAGGATTTTCTTCTGTTTCTTCATATGCAATTCATGTGTTCAAAGGAGTAGCGGAAGTGTTCTTCAAAGACTAGGGGCTGGAATTTCTTCATGCACGGACGAGGTGGGATGAGTTTCTTCTAGCCCATTTGAACCGTGGAGCAGGGATCGAGGAATTTGTTGTATTGGGGTGAAGAGTGGAGAATTTGATGTCGATCGTCCCAAAAGTCATCATCATCGGCGCTGTGCTTCCAATATCCACATCTTCTTCATTTCTTCAACGCCAAATTTTCACCGTGAACCGAGGCATCAACAGGAAATGATTGGTGTTGAAGGGATCGCGATCCACTTCAATTTCTTCATCAATCTGCTCCGACGGGCGAAGTAACGATTTTTTTTCTTCATCGATCCGCTTAGGGATCTCATATTCTTCACCAAAAGGAATAAGGTCCTTGATGGTATGTGGAGGAAATCGAACAACATCAATCGGATTTTAAAAAGAGTTTTGCCATAGGCTTCACCTTCTTTGTAGCTCAAGACTCGCAAGCTTGACATACTTTCCTTTTTTCATCGCAGCTTGCTCAAGAGCCTTGGTCTTCTTCTACATCTGATGCGTATGGAAGGATAGGAGTTGGTGAAGGCCGAGGAGCCGAGGAATTGCTTGATTTTCTCTCAAAGAACTCGATGCAGCTGTTCTCGACTTCTTCAGTTTCATCAGCGCACCACTAGTGGATGCCCTCGCAATTTCTTCAGCGCCTGGAATGGAGTCATCAGCCCTCGAATTAGCATTGTTCAAAGATGTTGAAAATCAATAGGCTGTGCCGCATCTTCTTCCAGAGGGCTGAGTAAGGCTCCACTGAGGAACTTATTGTTGCGCTGAGCCGCAACATTTGTAAAATTCTTGTTCAGGTTTACAAACCTGATTTTAGCTCCTTGCCAATCAAGATAGTAGGCATCAAAGTCAATCATTGAGGGCTTTGATTTCAGACCGATTTTGAGGAGATCATCAGTGTCATCTCGATAACATTTTTCCTCTGCAGAACTTTCTTTCCCGAACCGAAGCTTCTTGATCTCGCCTAGTTTTCTCAAATTTCCGCTTTCTTCAGAGATGAAATGGGTCAAGCATGTGACTTTGGCCAGAGTCAAATGAAAATCAGGCATAGGGGGTGTCTGGATCCTGTGCCGTAGATCAATGTACTCGAGGATCGCCTTGGATCCAAAAAGCAAGGGCATTGTGTGTGCCTTTGGCTCTAGCTGCCCTTTCTTAGTCCTCTCCATGATTTCTCGCAAGTTCATCATCATCGCCTTCATCATCGATGGCACTTGGAAGGCAACCTGTTTTTCTTCTTGGACTTGGCCGAGGACCTCGACCCGCCATGCCTTTTTCTTCAGCAGACAAGTGGGGTCAGATGAAGAATTTGGTGCAGCTTGAGGAACTTGCCGAGACACCGTGAGGCAATGGAGATGCTCACAAATCCTTTACATGCTGCCGATTCATAGGTGCCGAGGACTTTGCTCTGAGCAGCCGAGGACTTTGGAGGAGGAGTCAAGATTTGGGAGGAGCAGGAGCAGATGAGGAACCGCCATGAGGGCTTTGAAGAATCCGCCGTGAGGGCTTTGGCCGAGGAAGCACTGGCTTGTGAGCGGGCTTTGCCATTGATTTCGCTTGACAGAGGCCTCTAAGGCAAAGCAGAGCAGTAGTCTTCATTGAATTTCCTCACCGCTTCTTTTTGGCTTGTCTCGCTAACTTGGCTTACGCTTGGCCCATTCTTCAGAAAATCCTCACCACGCTTGATGGTGGATCAGCCTTTGGCCAGGTGCCAATGGAGCTCTTGGGCATGGAGGATTCAAAGGTAAATTCTTCATGTACTTTGGAGTAACATACCTGATTCTCCATTCTCTTGCCCATCTCCTTTCAATCTCTCTCAGAGCGCACTTTGCGCTGATTTTGTGTTCCTTTCCGAACTTGGCCTCATCAAGTGTGCAATAGTTAGCATATATGTCCTCAGTATCTCAAAAGCAGCCATGACCTCAGCTCTTTTCCTCCTTTCTCGGGCTTTCTACCACACCATAGTCTTCGATGAGGAATTTGAACAATCGAATTCTCTCAAGAAGTATGCAACTTTTCTTCGAGGAACGCTGCAAATGAGTTAAGTTGATGAGAACCTAGTGATTCAAAGAATGGACATGAGTACCTCCTAACGAGTATAGTTGCGAGGAATTTGGAGAGGTCATATGCTCTCGTAAGGTTTTTCAAAAGAACAAGTTTGAGGAATTTGACCAGATGAGTTTTGAGGAATTTCACTGTTATCTTTGTCTTAGGTTCCAGAGTTGTATAGATTGAGGATCCACACAATTTAGGAATCTTGAAGAAAAATCATGGCTTAGAGAAACGAATCAAGAGCATATTACGCTTTGAGGTGTTCATATGTGTGAAGATTTGAAGAATAAACACCTTTGAAGATTTTCAGAAGGCTTGAGAATCAAAGCGAGCAATAAAAGTAACTTTTAATTATCTGAAGTGAAGAACACGATTTAACCGAGAGGTGTAGATTAGAAGTTCGCTGGCCAGATCTTCCACGCCTAACTCGGCAGAGGAAGACAGCTACGGCGCAGGGGAGTGAAGATTTCCATGTCGAGCGAAGTACGAACGATGAAGAGGTCGAGGCAAGAAGCTCTTCCTCACCAATGACGATGGAGAAGCGGCGCGCTTAGGGTTTGAGAAGCTCGAGAGAGAGAGAGAGAGCGGTCAAGTCGGAGTAAAGGAAGTGAGGAAGGGAGAGGGGTATATATACACGGTGAAAAACTGTTCGCTCAAGATTTTGGACTAACGTGCTCTCTGACCTCTTCTCATTCGCTGATATGTGTCACCCACGCATCAAAAGTGGAGATCATGTTAGATCGTGGGTGAATAGATAAGTCTATCGTGGGATATGGAACGGTTTGAGCGGCAAAGCCTAAAATTTGCATAAGATAAGTTAAAAGTTCTGTTCACAATTTCTTCAAACTGACAAGGACACAAAGTGAAGATTTTGAACGAAGTTTCAAATAGAACGCATATGAAGAATTTGTGAATAGATTGGGTTGAGTATACCATAGAGGGGAAGGGTCCGATCACATTCACTTAGCGTAAAATGCAACTTGAAGAAATAGCCTATAAGTGAATGCTGAGAGGACATAAACCCATATATATAGATATAGCCAATGAAGAAAAACGACGGAAAAAAGGAAGATTTTGCAAAGTTGAAGAATTTGAAAACTCGAGGAAAAACTCAAATTGAAGATTTTCAATTATGGTGGTGGCGTGACTCATCAGATAAGAATGATGATTTCACACGCTGCATAATTGTCGAGGGTTCCGAGAATCAAATTCTTCATTAATTTCTTCACACTTAGAGTGTTATTCTTCATTGATTGAAGAAAAATGTTTCTTCATGTGTTGCACATCAAGTCTTCAATTTTGCATAAGTGTTAGGATGAGTGTCCTTTTCAAAGAACATTCAAGATTCTAAGATATTTAGCTCACACCGCAACTTGCTAAATCTCTTCTCATCCAAGGGCTTTGTGAAGATATCGGCTAGCGGTTCTTCAGCTTCACATGCTCGATGGAGATGTCGCCTTCAACACATGATCACGAAGAAAATGATGACGATCTCGAATGTGCTTTGTCTTCGAAGTGCTGAACTGGTTGTGAGCAATCTTGATGGCACTCTCATTGTCACAGAGAGAGGCACATTCTTCACGTTGATGCCGTAGTCCTTGAGAGTTTGCTTCATCCACAAAGAATTGAGCACAGAAGATCCAAAGAAGAATGTACTCAGCCTCCGCAGAGATAGTGATACGCAGTCTGCTTTCTTCGAGGACCAACAGAGCAAAGATCGTCCGAGGAAATGACAAGTACCAGATGTTGACTTATGCGGTCCACACGATCACCAAAGATAGTCGAGTCTAATATCCAATGAGATCAAAAGCAGAGCCCTTGGGGTACCATAATCCTAGTGTTGGTGTGTGATCTAGATATCAAAGAATATGTTTCACAGCCTTATGGTGTGATTCCTTCGGTGCAGCTTGAAATCGGGCACACATGCAAACACTAAGCATTATATGTGGCCTAGATGCACATAAGTACAATAAAGAACCAATCATGGAGCGTATACCTTGTGATCAAGTCAATACCATTTTCATCAGTGCATAGATGGCCATTTGTGGGCATAGGAATTTTGACGCTTTGCAATCTTGCATGCCGAATTTCGTAACATCTTTGAGGTATTTCTCCGAGATATGAATATGCCATTGTGTTGTTAATCTAATTTGAAGACCTGAGAAGAATTTCAACTCTCCCATCATAGACATTTGATATTCTTCACTCATCATATAGGCAAATTCATCACTATAACGTTGGTCAAGACAGCCAAAGATAATATCATCAACGATATTTGGCACACAAACAGTTCACCATCATAAGATTTAGTAAAGAGAGTAGGTTCGAGTGAACTGGTGTGAAGCCATTCTTCACGAAGAATTCCTTCAAAGTATCATACCACGCTCGAGGGGCCCGCTTGAGGCCATAGAGGGCCTTGTTGAGTCTCAAGACTTTGTCGATTCTTGGATCTTCAAAACCTGGGGTTGAGTAACATATACTTCTTCCTCAAGCTTACCATTGAGGAATGCACTTTTCACATCCATTTGATATAAAGTGATATTATGATGGTTAGCATAAGCAAGCTAATATGCTAATAGCCTCAAGTCTAGCAACAGTCAAAAGTTTCATCGAAATCAATTCCTTCAACCTGTGTAGCCTTGAGCTACAAGTCGTGCTTTATTCCTCACCACAAGGCCATTTTCATCTTGCTTGTTGCGGTAGATCCACTTTGTGCCAATGATATTATGCTTACGAGGATCTCGACGCTCGACCAGTCCTGACGTTGTTGAGCTCGAATCGATGTAATTCTTTCTTGCATAGCCTGAATCCACTCAGGCTCCGTAAATGCTTCATCTACCTTAGTGGGCTCGTGATAGAGACAAAAGCATAGTGCCCATAAAAGTTAGATAAATGTGAAGCTTTTGAGCGGTGAGAGGACATGGTGCTTCAATGTCATCGATGATCTTGTCAACTTGCACTTCTTTTGCAACACGAGGATGAGCTGGTTGTCGCCGAGGAATTTTATCGCATTTTTCAAGACCATTTTCTTCAAAGATTATCTTTAGGTGCATCACCGACGCTTCGCTCAGAATGAATTCTTCAACAGATTCTTCAAAGAGGGAATGACATCCTCACTGTCTTGAACTTGATAGATTCCCGAGGTGCTGGTTCATCTATCATATGTAGGTGCTCTCTTTGTGAGCCATTAGTTTCATCGAACCGCACATCTACAGCTTGAACAATCTTGTGAAGAGCGATGTTGAAGACTCAGAGGTGTGCAGTCCTTTCCGTAACCAAGCATAAACCTTCATGTGCTTTGCAAATTTGGCATTGTGATGAGGATCTCTAATCCAACATTTGGCAATCAAGACTTTGAAATAACTCACATTGAGTTTCTTGTCAGTGAGGAGTTCATAGGCAATCTTCTTGAAGAATTTGTGAATATATACTCGTTGATGATGTGGCACGCGTATCAATTGCATCAATCCAAAACGATAGGTATGCTTTGTATTCATCAAGCATAGTGCAGCCATATCAACAAGAGTTCTGTTCTTGTGCTCCACGACACCATTTTGGCCGAGGAGTATAAGGAGCGATAACTCATGAGTAATACCAAGTTCATCAAGATAGTCATCAAGACCGAATTTTGAACTCAGCCCATTGTCACCCCGATGTGCTTGATCTTCACACTAAAGTTGGTTGAAGCCCTCGAGGAAAATCGCTTGAAGACTTCCGACTTCATGTTTGTAAGTGACAATGTGTACCCATGTGTAACGAGAGGAATCATCAATAATAACAAAGCCATATAGAGATGCATCATTAGTGACTGCTGAGTAATGATTAGGACCAAAGAGGTCCATGAAGCAATTCAATGGACGAGTAGTGGTCATGATAGTCTTCACGGATGCTTGGCCTTGGTCATTTTTCCAGCTTCACAGCTCCACACAAGTGATCCTTGAGAAATTTGACATATTCAATGCCAATGACATGCTTCTTCTTAGCGCATGTAAATTCCTCATGCTCAGCGTGACTAAGTCGTCGATGCCATAGCCAGCCTTCTCAAGCATTTGCAAGTAGGCACACGGCTGGTTGTGGTCCCGAGAGAAATCAATAATATACAAGTCTCTCTCCTAAAGCCTTCAAGACTTTGGAATTGTCAGCTTCCCATAATCACAACACAACGACATTTGCACAAAGACAACAACCATATCAAGATCACAAAGCATTGAGGCTGATATGAGGTTGTATCCTAAGGACTGAACAAGCATAACTTTGTCCATGTGTATGTCCTTA
This sequence comes from Aegilops longissima, assembly GCA_021605205.1. Lineage (NCBI taxonomy): Eukaryota > Viridiplantae > Streptophyta > Magnoliopsida > Poales > Poaceae > Aegilops > Aegilops longissima. Next base: position 6,553 of record JAHIAM010010006.1, on the reverse strand, counting down.
GAGATCGCAACCTTACCTAGACCCAATACTGATTTTTCCTTTGCCAAGAAAGATGATATGCTTCAGATGTGACGGTGATAAGGGAGCATCCATCAATAGATTCTTGTCACCAACATGTGATTTGTACATCCACCTATCGAGGACCCACTCATTTGCTTTGGGTTGATCATCCCAGATGAATTAGTGCAACTTACATCTCATATACTTCATGCTGAAGAATATGATATCAAATTCATCGATGAATTTCATCAGCAAAGGAAACAGATATAGCAAAGATGAGGACGGTGAAATGAAAGTTCATTTCTTCATGATTAGCCTCGCTTCTTTCAGCAATTTTGTCGTCCTCAAGAAATTCTTCAGACGTTAAAGCTCGCTTCAGAGACCTGACCTTGCGTAAGAGATTAGTTCTTTTTCTTCACCACCCACATCTCAAGGTGGCAAAGAGTTCATCACTCTACGAAGCTCCATATGAGAATGGTGGCATAGAAGCCAATCCATTTCGCTTCACATATGAGGGGTTAGGTAAGCATATGAATAAGCGGAGAAATTCTTCGAGGACTTATGAACATAATGGTTTGAAGAATAATGCACATATTCATAGCCCTTAGCTCGTCTCATCAAAGAGTTGTTAGCACGATGATAATCATATGAGGACTTTGATCCTTTTGAGGAATTTGGTCCGTATGAGGACTTGGATCCATATGAAGAGTTTGATCTGGGTTCTTATTCTTCAGTGTGGTGTCATGAGGACATTCACCAAGACTTTCAAGGCACTTCTTGGGAACCCAGATTTTCTTCATAGGAGAACCGCTTCCTGCAGCTTAGTGCCAACATATCTAGCAAATACTTCACCATTCTGATTTTTGAACAGTTTATAGTTGAGTCAAATGACTCATCGGAAGAATGAGGAGATTCACATGTAAAGCCGATAAGTTAGATGGATCAACTGGAGGTCCTTTGCAGAACTCCATGAGGTTTTGGGGTACCGTCAGCTTCCAATATTTTCCATCAAGATTGAGTTTGCTCAAAGGCAATACCTCTTTCCTAGGGTTTCATGAGGATCTGCTTTAAGCACATCACAAAGAGTCTGATGCCCTTTGAGGCTTTTTGTACATGTCCTAAGTACAATTCCTTCAGCCTCGCATTGTCAAGGATACTAGCAATGTCCTCGATGAGGAATTAGTGAAAGCAGGGACAGGTGAAGAATTTTTAACAGTTGAAGCATTTGAACATTCAGTGAAGAATTAGCAGATTCACGCTCAATGCACTTTTAAGCACGGAGGAACAAATTCTTCCGGAAGCTGATTTGTTGAGCAAGTAATGAATCACGCCCTTCAAGATCTTCATAGCTCACTTAGCTTGTCAAGATCTTGCTTTGAAGGAATTCGTAAGAAAGCTTCTCATGATCGATAAGAGAGTGTTATGATGACCTTGAAGGTTGTCAAACCTAGATCAAGCTCTCAAGATTTTCACCATAGTCTTATAGCGATCCATTTCTTCACCCAACATATCATCACTTTTGTCTAGCATGTTTTGAAATTTTTCCAAGGCATTGTTGTTTAGTGGCAATGCAAACAAGTTTGGTATAACTAGGTTCAATATCATCATCGATCCATCATCATCGATTCATCGCACTAAACTTGATGAGAAACATTCGTTACCTTGTCACCCTTGCCATGAGACATGATGTAGAAGAAGATGATTCTCGTTCGAAAGTCATCATTTTGAGAGATTCCTTGAAGTCCTCAAACCAAGGATCATGACGGTCTCGATGGACCTTCATAGACGCCGAGATTCGGTTCCAGATAAGCTTCAGCATTGCAAAGATGCATAATGCGCTTGAATTCATCTCTCGATAGGCAGAATGATGATGTCCTTCGCCATGATGTCAAGTCGAGTGTACTTGAGAATATCATCAAGATTCGCCGCCTTGCATTGATCAAGAAGACCAATCTCGTTGACGGTCCACACTGCTGTCCACCGCCATGAGGCGCTCTCATCATGGCCTTCCACTTGGGATAATCATGACCATCAAAGATACGACATGTCACTTTCTTCATACCATGGCTCCACATAACTAAAACCTTGTGGTTAAACTAAAATCACACGTAACAAGGGAGTACCTTGCTCGATACCAATTGAAAGTGCTATATCGACTAGAGGGGGGTGAATAGGCATTTTATGAATTCTTCATCGAGGAATTTGTCGTGAGGAAATTCCTTAGCTAAGAACTACTTGCAGCGAATAAGTACTCGTAAGTAAGCATAACAGAATACGTGCATGGTCATCATGATGAAATGAAGACACGACATAGTACATAAAGCGAATCACATGATAACACAAGATGAAGACAAACAGATCAAGAATTTGAACCGAGGAAATTGAGAAAGTCTTCAATCCTTCAGAACACGATATGAACAAACACTCAACACAAGAATGAGGAAATGAAAGAGTTGAGGAAATAGAACCAGAAGGTTGGTGAGACAATGATTTGTAGACCAGCCAACTTTGTCTCAGCTTGTACGTCTGTTGGAGCGGCCGAGTATTTAAACTCGAGGACACACAGTCCCGACACCCAAATGCTGAGCACGCAGCTCAGACACCAAGTCCTCACCAGTATTCTCCTTGAACTAAGGTCACATGACTCATCCAATCACTCATGGTAAGTCCTCAGCGACTTCCAAACCTTCACAGACTTCGGGTCACTCGGCCATCCACAATCCTCTTGGATGTTTAGACCATGACGCCTAACCGCCTAGAAGAAGCATGCCTTCAAAGGTATAGCGCCCGATCCACGCAGGATCAATCTCTTCATGATGCTCAATCACTTTGGGTTTGTAGGATTTGGTTTTGGGTTTTCCTCACTGATGATTTTCGCCAAAGTCCTTGAGGATGGGATGTCTCAAATGACAAGTGTCAAGTTCTTCTCGAGCATCCAACCAGCTAGTGGTTGTAGAGGGCGCTATTTATAGCCTAGGGAGCAGCCACATGATAAGACATAAATGCCCTTCAATGATATGACCGTTAGGTGGGTAGATATTTTGGGACAGTCAAGATAGCATAAAGAACGGCCGGAAATTTGACTCTCAAATTCTCAAGGCTATTATGTTCTCACTGTAGGTAATCCAGACAAGCGACTCTAACTCCTCAGCCGTAAAAATTCTCAAAGGACTGTGAAGAACTTGCCTCCATCAGAGAAATTGACCGAACTGTATGAGATTTCCAAAGGCTTCACTCAAGGAATTGGTAGGTGTATGATTTTGAGTTGAGCATCACATGGAAATTTTTCCTTAGTATTTCTAATTTCCCTTTAACAAGACGGTGTTTCCTATGACTCAAGAAAGAGAAAACGAAACTACTGAAAACAAAAGTCTTCACGCTTCATGTTCCTCAAATGAATACCAAGTCTTCAAGGTCACACCAATTTCTTCACTTTCAAAGTCTTCGTAAAGTCTTCTAATATCAAAGTCTTCATCAAGAACTTCATTTTAGGGGTCGACTTTCTTTGAAAATATCAAACCCTCATAGACTTATAGACTTCTGTACACTCATAAACCTGAGGACCTTGAAGTATGTCTAGAGGGGTGATTAGACTACTTGACCAATTAAAAACTTAACCTTTTCCCAATTTTAGAGTTTGACAGATTTTAGCTATCTTAGGACAAGTCACAATCATCACACAAATCAAGCAAGCATGCAAAGAGTATATAGGCAGCGGAAATTAAAGCATGCAACTTGCAAGAAAGTAAAGGGAAGGGTTTGAGGATTCAAACTCAATTGGAGACACGGATGTTTTGGCATGGTTCGATAGGTGGTGCTATCGCACTCCACGTGATGGAGACTTCAACCCACTAAGGGTAACGGTTGCGCGAGTCCACGAGGGCTCCACCCACGAAGGGTCCACGAAGAAGCAACCTTGTCTATCCCACCATGGCCGCGCCACTAAGGACTTGCCTCACTAGCGTATATCTTCACGAAGTAGGCGATCTCCTTGCCCTTCACAAACTCCTTGGTTCAACTCCACAATCTTGTTGAGGCTCCCAAGTGACACCTAGCCAATCTAGGAGACACCACTTCCAAGAAGTAACAAATGGTGTGTTGATGATGAACTCCTTGCTCTTGTGCTTTAAATGATAGTCTCCCAACACTCAACTCTCTCATAGGATTTGGATCTGTGGAAAGAGGGTTTGAGTGGAAAGCAACTTGGGGAAGGCTAGAGATCAAGATTCATATGGTAGGAATGGAATATCTTGGCCTCAACACATGAGTAGGTAGTTCTTTCTCGTAAATGGTAAGTTGGAAGTGTAGGTTCCTGATGGCTCTTCCACTAATGAAGAGGAGGTGGAGGGTATATATAGCCTCACACAAAATCTAACTGCTCAATACACTTTACTAAACTCGTGGGACCGATCAACAAGCACTTCGGTCGAACCGATTTAGTAAACCTAGTGACCGTTAGTGATTTTTGTGGATCGACATGCAATTCGTGAGACCGATTCTCATAGGGTTAGGCATAACGTAATCTCGGTAAGACCGATTAAAACTCGTGAGACCGATTTTGTAATAAGCTTTCAGAGTTGGTCGTAAACTCTTGGGACCGATTGGTTTTTCGTGAGACCAAATGTTACAAAAGGAAAAGAGAGTTTACATTGCAATCTCTGGGACCGACGTCACTTCGTTAGACCAAACGTATAAGGGAAACAGAGAGATTATAATCCCATCTCTGGAGACCTGAGATCCCTATCGTAGGACCGATTTGCCTAGGGTTTGTGGCAGTGGCTATGACATTTGAAATCGGTATGCGCTGGTAGGAAGAATCGTGACCGATTTTGGCTTTAGGTTTAGGTCATTTGTGGATTGTGAGAAAGTAGCTGAGGGTTTTGGAGCATATCACTAAGCACATGAAGCAAGAGGCTCATTACAACACCTCATCCCTCCTTGATAGTATTGGCTTTTCCTATAGACTCAGATGTGATCTTGGACCACTAAAATATAAAATGAAGAGTCTTGAGCTTTTGAGCTTGAGCCAACTTTGTCCTTAGTATTTTGAGGGATCCACTTTCATCATCCATGCCATGCCATTCATTGAGCTTTCCTGAAATAATAGTCTTGGAATAGCATTAGCTCAATGAGCTATATGTTGTTATGAATTACCAAAACCACCTAGGATAGTTGCACTTTCAATCTCCCCTTTTGGTAATTGATGACAACATATAGATCAAAGCTCGACAAATGATAATAAGATTGAAAACATCGTCGCTTTGAGAAGTATGTGATAAGCAAGAGCTCCCCTAAATTTGTGCATAGTTTAAGATTTGCTTTGACTGCAAATGCACAAGAAATTAGGCTCATGGGTTACTCTTCCATGTCACATACATCTTGGTGGAGCGCCAAAATGATAAAGATTGAATACATGCACTCATCACCAAGCAAAGTGAATGATCACATAGGATAGATAAGATAATATCATCAAACATGCATAAGTGTAGCTTATGATCAAACACATGATCATCAATGTCTCACAGCAATGCATAGTATCTCAAGCAATCAAAAGCAAACAAGTTTGAAACCACCAAAGCAAGAGAGAACAAAAGCAACACTTTCTCTCTCGGTTTATGATCTATACATTTTTTCCCCTTTGGCAACAAGTTACCAAAAAGTTCATAGAAAATGCATAGTGCTAGATCGACCTCGTGCTTGATCTTCGTGTGGTGGTGTAGAGATGGCTCCTTGGACGAAGACTTCAGTTATGTAGAGGAGCCGGAGGAGTTGGTGCCGGAGCTGGTTGTACTAGAGTTGTAGGAGCTGTAGTGTGCGTATGATGTTGCTCTAGTGTCCGGTATTGGCACCTGATCTCGATCTCCGAGCTCTAGGCACTCGCAAATACATTAGTGATATTCTTGCCCTTCCTCTCTCAAGATGTCATCCTCGCAACTGCTCCACAACCGATCAATCTCAGCATTTTGACATCTAGATCATAGAATTTTTGTTCCATGATTCTTTCCAAGCTCTCCGATTTTGAGTGAGGGTGGCCAACCTTCTCAATCCTCGAGATGATGCTATCAAGTAACCAAGCTGCTCCCGCTTGTTCTTCAAGAAATACTCGATGCCTCCTCTTGAGTTGGCATCTTGGCAGCCTTCTCCTTCCTTGCCTTCTCCTTCTTCTCTTGAGCTTGAACTGATGATGGATCATTCTCATTCATGACAACCTCATTGTCCTCAAAGTCCGGATAAAGTGGAAAATATTACTTATCCAATAGATATTTTCCTGTGCCCATCTTTGAGTTAATCAACCCTGAATCTGAGGCATATCCACAACCCTCTTATGATCCGTCAGTAGTCCTCTTAATGGTTTCAACTATAAGGCTCATGACCTTGAATTTCGAGGCACATCAAATAAATGCAACATATTGATTGCATGCCCTCCGATCATGTTGTGGTCACCGACTTAGGCAATAGAGAGTGCCTTAGATCCAATTGATTGTAGGCAGCCCCGATGTAAGAAAGTGGACTGATCCAAAAGAGAAAGTCTCTAGGGCTTTGTCTGGATCTC
>JAHIAM010010005.1:0-18058 GCA_021605205.1 Aegilops longissima | reverse complement strand
TCTCTCTCCACACACACACAAGTAAACTAGAAGACCGTCTCTCATGTATACACAACGACGCGATCTGCCTATGTCTCACTCATGCATGATCTTGCACATTCACACCTCTCTATGTCTCAGATCACACGCACACCGCCTCCACATTGCCCTTCCGCCACAACACACATATGGACACATACACACGCTTTCTCAGTCACACACACAAAATAAGTATTAAAAAACTAGGGCGCACCTAAAACGCCCAAATCCAAATAAACACAAACGAGCTAAATTCAAATATATGGAAATATTGCAGCGCCAAGAACTTTCCAGAAAAAAGTTGAGTAATATTCGAGGATTGTTTTCACACACACAAAAGGTTCGTGGATGTCCTTCGAAATACACGGTGACGCACTGCTCGATCGATCATGCCGTCAGCGTTCACGCGCTTGCACAGGATTCCGTGACGTGGTTGTGGTACTAACTTAAAAAAAAGCGCTGCCTAAGTCTAATGTTTACGGTACTAGTACGGTTTTCTTTAAGTTCGACCAACCTCATATAAAACTAAAGTAAGCCCATTACACCAAGACTCATCAATATGCTCCCCACCGCTGCAGCAGCATGCCGGGCGCCTCGCCGTTCCGCCAACAATTTACCGCCCATCGCTGCACGCCGCTTATCCCTGTGCCATGAAGCCGGCTGCATCGCCTGGCCACGCCGCCCGCAGTCCTCCTCGCTATGCCGCCGCTAGCTGCTAAGCAAGCCAGTAGCCGGTGGAGCTGCTGCCTATGCATGCAGCGCATGGGCAGGAAGAGGATGAGCGCAGGCTCCAAAGACGCCGGCGAGGAGGAACTAGGCTGTCATTGTTATCTCCGCTTCAAGAGGAGGAGGCGCGCGATGGTGGCTGCCATATGAAGTCGGTCGCTATCGCGCTGCCAACCCTGCAAACCGGGTGCGGACGCGGAATCTACCTTTCAGACCTTGAATTTAATGTGGATCCAAGTAATCTGAAGGATAATTGGGTCACCACCCATGTGAGCTGCTTGATGCAACATTGATGGCTAGAAGGGCTTCTTCCAATTCTCTCGTCGCCTTTCTTTCCTTCGCCTCGGCTCGAACTTCTTTCACAAATCGATCGACCCAAATTATACCACTAGTACGAGCGAATTAAGTGCAAAGGGGAACACGAAGGCAAGCGGCAGTACCAATCGCAAGAAGAATAGTAGTAAGACATAGTACTAGTACTACTCTACGCATTAAACAGTTCAAATAACGAGAAAGAACATAAACATAGTTCTGCTGGGGCCCAAAGCACAACACACCCTTGAAAATAAACTAAGCAACTAGTCAGCTTGACATCGCAGTAGAACCAGCATGAGCGCACGGCACTGCTACCTACTCGAGTCCGAGTCCACGCCCCGACTTTGTCCCCTGTCCTCTTCCTTCTTCCTCTCACGACGCTTTCTTGCTTGAACCTGACACTGGCTCTGCTTCTTCATCCAACCCATGTAGATATTTAAACAAAGGTATCCATTGCCATTGTCGACATGTGATGTGATCTTCATCTAATGTCTTTGAATCTCATGCATGATGAAACTCCGTGATGAGGTTTCTTCAGCTTTAGCGCATGGAAGGATCAATCATGGCTGCTGGCTGTGGCAGCATTGAGTGTTGAGAGGAGGACATCGTGCTTGCCTTCCCGAGATCAAGGGCTGGCCTACAACGAGACCTATCCGACGCAGGACTTCTTTGTCGTTTTAAAGCCTATAAAGAACAAATTTCACTCTTTTGTCCTTGAGGAAGTTCTTAAAACTTGGCACTCAACGCTTCTGCGATGGCATATGTGGTAGACCAAGCAAACGTTATGTACACAAATCTAGATCATGGGGGCTTCTTTCCCTCTCTTCATCCTTTAGATCCTTCTCTCGTCCCCAGGACTGTGGTGGTACTCAACATCTAGCCCAACACCCACTCATCCGCTGAACTGCTGAATATGCGAGAAGGAAAGCAAGCCATGCTTTCACCGTCGTGATCCACGGTGTAGATGATTTATGAACTGATCGCCGGTGATGGCTCTAACCTCGTACTCGCCAAGCACCATGGAGATTTGGGAGGCCATGGATTTTGGAGGAGGGTTAGGAGAAGTTGAACTGTTGTACCTCGCAAAATTGGGAGCGAATCTAATGTGAAAGGACGGACGACCGGGAGCTTAACTGTTGTGAGGTAGAAGACGGGACGAGTAGGCATGCGAAAGGGCGTGGGTTGCTGGTTTGCTCGATGGATAAACGGCTGTAAGCCCCAAAGAGTTCTCGAGAACTATGCGGGACCCACTAGATGTCATGTTCACTAGACCCATATCGTAGGCCCGACAGTATAGCTTCACTTGTTCGCACGCCATGCCGCATGCGCGGATGTAACTTCACTTAATTCCGCCAACCGTCACAGCTCCCATTTACTTTCTTTCTCCCTCACGCTGGCCACGCTCTTTGAGACTTCGACTGCCAAAATGAGCAATTTTTTTTGCCTACTCCGCATGCATGATACTCCCTCTGGTCCTTTTTACTCCCACAACCGCTTGCAAAAGTGTTTGACCAAATATATACTTTTTTTAAACACCACCTTATATTAATTTAACCAGCCACACCAAGACACTCATTCGATACAATATTCACTAACATTGTGCGGTATGTTATTTACAAGAATACTATCTAATCTATTGTCAAAGCTATACTTAGCGATTAAGTAAAGCACCTTATCGTCCGAACGGCTAATCTTTGACAATTGAAGATTGTTGATCAACTTCGAGATGCTCAACGCTTTCATCTTCAGGTCATGCATAGCGCACTGGCCATAGTCCCTCGATGCAAGAGACGCTACCACAAAAGCGAAATTAACCGGCCTCTAAAATTACAGGATTATGAAGAGAAATACCTATGTAGAGACCGGCAATGTAAGCCCTAAGCTCCGCTCTCCACGCTTTGACAGCAAATCAATGAAATCCCATGCACCAAATTTATACTAAAAATATCAATATCTACAACACCGATTATAATGAGTATAAGAACCACGCTTTATAATGAGTGAAAAATATTGATTTGACATTGTGAATGTTGATACCCTCCGATTAGGTGAGTAAGTCATCTTAGGCTGTGCACCGTGACCAAGGAGGAGGGAAAACGAGACATTAATGTTTATTTGCTAATTAAATATTATTGCATGCAATGAACCAACCACCGCATGTCATGTTTGATAGTTCCGTGTCATTAAAAGCATGCACACCCTCATCTCTTACTGGTTGATATGTCAAGAAACAAGAAACGAGGTAGAAGTTAATGAATCACATTTACGTATTTTGGGATTATTTGGTTTTCAGAAGATGACTTTCACACCTAGCTATTAGAGTACCACTACCTCCCTTCTAGTTTAAAGGGCTCGACTCAAAATTTTCACCCACTCTTAGCAAGATAGTAGAGGCAAGGAATAGTTTTTGAAGTCTGCAAAAGTACTCAACTAATGCTGTCGCTTCACAAAAAAATGTGTTTATCAATGCATGCATGAACACTAGTTAGTCTAACCTCTCTCTCTTCGCAATCTTGCCACATCAAGATGTTTGCTATTCCCATGTACCCTAGCTAAGATACCACCATGATGGCCAGCCTTAATCATCGCAGATGCAATAATTTAGTGCACCTTGAAATATGAACATGTGTGGGGCGTGTATGTTTTTAATGACTTGAGACTATACCTAGCCCGCATGCAAGATGACTTATTATGCAATCGCTCCTCATACCGCAGGAAGCCCGCTCGCCTCCAAATCTTTCTCCTCCATGTGTGGAAACAATATGTCCGCCAAACTCTCCTTCCTCCTCCCGTCCCACCACTCCACCCCTGTGAAAAAATCTGCATGCATGACTCTCCCCCCACGTCAGTCAAATTGCTAGACCAGCAATATTTCCACCCCTTCGCCTCCCCTGCACTTACTCCAACAAATATGCCCACGTAGCTTTACTTAACTCAGTATGGTCATCGACATACGGGCTCAATAAAGGTCTGGCCTCACATGTCGCTGACGCAACTGGACCCGCAGCTAACAAGGCAGCTGCAGCACCATATTCACGCGAGGTGCCAGCCATTCTGGCAAATACCAAGCGCCCCACGACATCGCTATCTCTCCCTCACGCTCACGCTCATCGCTATCTCCTCCCTCCCTCTCACGCCGACCACCATGGCATCTCCTCCCAAGCCCTAGGAGCCTCGCCGCCACCACGCGGACGGTCACGCGCCGCCTTCCTTCCGCTCGCCGCCACTAGTCGAGGAGGACGTCGTTGTACCGCCTCGCCGCTACGCGACGCTGCCGCTGCCTGCCTCGCCGCCACTAGTCGAGGAGGACGACGCGGCGTTCAGCCTCGCCGCGATCGCCGACGCTGCCGCTGCTCCATTCTCTCACGCCACTAGTCGAGGAGGACGTGCGGCTGTGCTGGCCTCTCCGCGACGGCCGCCGAGGTGGACGCTCCGGGCGTTTTCAATCTCTCGCCAAGACGCGCTCGAAGAGACGCTGTTCCCGGCTATGAGGAGAACGCCAAGGCCACCATGCCGAGCCCCCCAGCCTTGAGGAGCTTTTGAAAGAATTGGATGTCGCTTTGGGGAGGCTTTGCCTTTCAGCAGAAAGCGCCAAAATAGAGGCGGAGAAGAAGGTCGAGAAGAGAAGCGCATCACAACAAGCTTTTTTGGGAGATCTGTGTCGGGTCCCAGAGAGTCAAGCAATTGGTTCTTTGGCGAATATTCGCATGAGGGCCGTGGAGGGTGGGCGAGGACGCTCGCGTCGACGCCTCGAAAGTAGTCGGCCAAGCGCCTCATCTATGCTTGGCGCTACAGCGTGATCGGGTGCACGCTTCCAGCCAGAGGAGTTCCTGTTGGCGCAGGATCACCACACCGTGAGATCGTTAGTCGCCTGGCCGCAAGTCATTAATCATCACCTTGCGAAGTTGCGAGGTTGAGGAAGAGGCGCAGTCAGGCCGCTGGGAACGGCATGCACTGTACTGTGGAGGCCGTAGCACCTCAATGAAGCGCCGTGGTTTAGGAGGAGTATAATTTTGTTTCGCCCATGATCTTATTAGTTTTGCGCCGCAAATGCTAAATCCTTAACGCTCAGGAATTTTAGCCCTTAATTAAGTTTGTATAAGGGAAAGTTTGGAAACTCTGTGTATTATTACGCATTTTGCAAGTACGCGTATATAGCATAAACTTTACTATATAGTATCTGACTACACGCCTCTCTCGATATTTGCTTGCAGACTGTACTCACTAAGTATGTGTCAATAAGTCATCTTTGGTTGTGCACGGTGACCATGAAGGAGGGACGACTTGTACACCTAGACGGAGGGAGTACTACTATTACTTATGTAAGTGCACGTGCATATTTGCACATTACGATGCGGTTTACTATAAGTGGAAAACATCACTAGACCAGCTTGTGAAACGATTCAATCCGATATAAATGCAAAAATGTTCGCTTGATTGCTAACTTTTATCTTCGTTCTCGGTTACTTTCTAGTCAATCGCGACTAAGGAAGAGGAGAAAACAAGAAACGTTAATGTTTATTTCTGTTAATTAATAGTATTGCATGTAAATGAACTAACCACCGTGATGTCGTGGTTTGATATCTCAAGTCATTAAAAGCATGCACACTCTTTATCTCTTATTGGTTGATATGTCAAGAACAAGAAACGAGGTAGAAGTTAATGCACCACGCCTAAGTGTTTTCGGATTATTTGGTTTTCGAAGATGACTTACAACATTCCAGATGCACCGCGCCTAAGTGTTTTGAGTAACATTTTATCAGTTAAATCTTTGGTCGTAATTTAGCACAAATTACAATAGTGAGGAATAAACCAGGACGGAGTAGTAGTTTAGAAGCCCAAACAAATGAGTGAGGAGTTTTATTGTTACTCTCCACTGTGACTAGTCTTGTTGGAAAAGTCGGGAAGCCGCCAAAAGAATCGGCCCTAGGAGTAGTAGCTAGGATCGAGCGGCCGGAGATGAACCGGAGAAAGTAAATGCAGAGATGAAATGCAAAAAGATTTGAGGGATGTGATGGTTGCTTGTCCGCTTATTTTACTTCAGGCCATTTATTATCGGGAGTGGTTGGGTTTTGTGATATGATGGCTTTTATCGCCGGCCACGAAGCGGGTGAGAGGTGAGACCAGCAGCGCCTACTCTACACTTGTACTACATCGGTCGTGGTTTATTAGTCCCCATTGAATTTGGATCAAGATTTAATCGACAAAATGTTAGTGCATGTCAACAAAAACTATATCGTTGATTCGTATTTGAACATAGTTTTGAATGATATAATTTTAGGTGACATGCATCGGTATTTATCGTACTATATATAATGTTAGTTCAATTTTTGGTCGCATTTAATCTATAGTAGTAAGGTGCCCATGCTGCAATCAAGAGTGAAATGCATTGATCGGGAGTTGTTTATTTTGGACAAAGGATGTGGGGTCATCTCATGTGTAACGGTATCGATAGGTTTCTTCGATATTATCTCATCTCTAGAGCCCACAAACATCCGTGAAATAGATAAAAAGGTATCTTTTGCAAAAACAAAAGCGCTCAACTGCTCTAACCTGCATCCAAAACTTGTGAAGAAATAACACTTATTGTGCTTTGCAAGAAATGATCTTTAAGAATTAGTTTTTGAGTATCGATTGTTATACATGTTGGCTATGTATGACATGGCACTTTCTTATAGTCAACAGTTACTATACTATTAAGTAATATTAACCATGCCCTTATACACCTAGACTAGAGGGATTAAATCAGATGACTTGCAGGGCAAGGTAGAGAGATGTAAGAAATGGTTCATCATAAGTCTTTCACCAAGATCAGAGTAGTAAAAATTCATACATGGAAGATTCTAGACTAAACCATAAACGGATACACTTTATTTCATGCCGATATTCCAATAGAGCAAGATCCCGCATGGAAGTCTCCACATGCTTAGACAAATGGATTACATTGAGCGAAGACTAATGATCAACATTTAACTTGATAATGCGATTTTTTTAGAAGAACAAGAGGGTTCTCCCCGGTTCCATTATCAAATGAAACCCAAAGTGTCTTACATCAGCTCACCGAGAGGAGCAGTCTAAAGGAAGGATCTGCGCGAAGCCACTCAAGTTTAACGGCAAGCTTACGTAATCAAAAGCGAAAAAGACACGGTTATAAGCTGCCCACACACACTACATGTTTCTAAGTGCACTTGATAATGCGTATGTCCAGTGAACCTCCTTGAGTCCCCGCGGCACGTAGTCGTATGAGTAAAGGGATAGAACGGATGCCATGGGTTTGTCCACATTACGGATAGTCCCAGCCTCGATTCCAAGTCTGTCGGATGAGGCCGTTTCGCTACCACGGACCCGTGAGGTAGTAACATTACCTTGCACTCAGACATCTGCCTCGTCGTTGTCAGCAGAAGGGCGACGCTCGACGACGCTACAAAGACGGGCGGCGGCCCTGCACGGCCTCGCCTGTGCCCACGATCAAGAGGAAGATGTCCGCCTCCTCCGAGAGAGACTAGCAAAGGTGATCTCCCACCCGTGATGGTGAACCGGTAGCACGGTCGACTGATGTTCTCCGCCAAGGGCCAGCAGTGACCGCCACGATCCGTGAGGTGATGCACCATGTCCGGCCATGAGCCACAAAACGGATCGCACTCATAAAGAGTGGACTAAGGGATCCTTGAGGCATCGACTGTGCCGCCCATGAAAAGGGAGTAATGAGGGGATGTTGCGCCATTGAATATGTGAGCAAGTTACACGAGATTAATCCATAAGCACAAAATAAATCATGACGGCTATAACAGAGATGAAACTAATCATGTGGACTAGCATAGTAGTAGGATACATAGTAGAAACATGAATTCTACCACGATTTCTAACAGAAGGATAGAAACACATACGTGCAAGGGAGCAGACCATGGAGGTTGTCGCCCATGTCGCTGAGGAAGAGGTTGCCGAGGTTGGGGAAGAAGTCGCTTGGTGAAGTCGTATGCTAAATAGCGCGAGAGTGCGCCTCCCCAGATTTCAACAACGCCTACTAATGGAGCGCAGAGGGAGGGCAGGGGACGCGGCGTCACGAATGGAGCGCAGGATTAGCACACAAGCAAGAGATGGTGTCCTTACTAGTACTCCCTAGTCTCTATCTATATATATCTACTCTTATAGAAAACCGAGTTGGTGATGATGGTTTGTCCATCTTCTAATATAGACCGTCTGATCTATATCCACGATATAAAGCCAACTATGACAATTTTACAAAGATACCGCACCTCTCCACATTTATGTATAAGGCCTTACTCGTGGCTCCTCCATATGTCTCTATCTCTACAAGTACTTTTTTTATAACAAATCGAATAGTTGCGCTGGTTCACGACGCCTCGGCTGAACACGCTCTTTCGCTTCATCATCACCAATCAGTCTTATAGGAGTAGGAGTAGAGAAAAACGAGTTGGTGATGATGGTACGCAATGCACATGCATCTTGCTATTTTTTGCATATAAGTCCAAACACCACGAGACACGGCCTGAGCACGTTCAGTCGCTCCACGACGGGCATCAAGTTTGTAACTATTTTAGATTAGAATATACTATCCTTGTAGTAGAGCAGTCCTACTTACTACTTACTACTCTACTCTAGCAAGCTAGGCATAGTATTGTAGTAGGTATTGTAGGGAGTACCAAGATCGTAATCACTCAAGCAAGTTGTTTGGCATCGATATGACCTTTCACGCTGGTATGTGTCTCAAGTCAAGCGAAGGCATGAGTCATCATCACCGTCCACTTCCCAGCAAGACATATTCTCCATCTTTGTCCGCGACATAATCTCGCCCAAGCTTCTATCCCCGCTTAAGGCGCCCCTCGTCTCAAAACCTAAGCACTAACAATGGCAGAACCGAGCAGCGTCCGCGAAAGAGTGGCTGAATTCGCCTCCCACAGAGGTAATCAAGCTCATTGTTTTCGTGGTGGACAATTCAAGATTACACAAGGCAGGTTTGCTTCTGGGCTGTACTGCTTACTCAAAGCCTCAGCCGAGCTTTTAAGCCAGCTCTTGCTTGCTTTGATGCCGCCGATCTTCGTAAATGGCGTGGTCACGCTGCATAACGATTGTAGGGGGCGAGCATCAACCCCTTCATCGCGATCCGATGTTCGCCAAATTTCAGCCACATTAACGGTATGTACTGGTCGGCATGAACACGCCTTGATGGTGCTCATCGACGGTCATGCGGTACTGGATGCTCGTGGAGGTCTACACCCACGATTGATCCTTCCTTCGATTAACATGACCGCTTGGCACCGCGCCCGTAATACTCGGAATCTTATAGTAGCCAATATGATACCAAGTTTGATTTGCTAGGTTGTAATCGCCAAGTGCCCACAAGATCTGGGAATTATAAAGATTTGTAATTATGCTTCTTCAACCGCTGTCTCGCTTATCCGACAGGTCAATGCGTAAGTGGATAATCTGACGCCCATCGCAGGATCATACATCCTCCATGGTTCTCTCGATGCCATTGAACACAAGGGCTTCATTTACGCTTGTCGACTCCTTCTATGGCTGGACGTATTGTCGGCCTACTCCAAATATCGCTACAAATGGTCTGTTACAGAAGAAAGATGTTACTTTCCTATGATATCATGATGGCTTGCTTATATTATCGTCAATATTTACTGAAAAATATTCATGCTCATAACATGCTGTTCTTAAGATTGACTAAATCAAGAGCCCTTTTTTATTTGACTCAACTTGATATGATGTTGTAGGTCACTCGGTGTCCCTACCCTTCCTAATCCCGTAACCTTTCAAAGAAAAGCTGCGTATGTATTGGTGTGGTTCCTGGCTCGACGCATTTACAAGCGAAGATTGATGGTCATTCGCACGCACTGGACGCGGTTGTTTCGCTGAATACAATCACATTCACCGAAGGTCTTTTGAGCAGATCCCAGCTTCTCCGCCTTCGTGAATTTTTGACCGGAGGTCAGGCAGCCTTGGCACACGCCTGCTTGCTTGTCGGACTGAATTATCCGATTAACCAGAGATAACCGACGGCAAGGATCATGATGGCAGCGGCTTGCTCATCAAAGCGAACCAGTGTGTACACAACGCACTACGCCTCTCGCATGCACCATACCTCGACGAAAGCCGCCACGCCTGCAGCCCAAAGTAGAGAGAGGGTCGCAAGTATCGGATTTCACCGGGCTGGAGTTTCCGTCAGCACCCATCTCGTTCAAGCCACACCAATCTCCACACCTTAATAAATAGTAACGCCTAATTGAGCCATTAGTTAGATGCATATACTGGTGTAGTAGGATCTTTATTTAGTTTGATGCATACACTTGTTCTTTTTGGCACTTTGTAATGATGGCTGATGTTTGGTTTCAAGAGAGCCGCGCCTTCACCGCCTGCTTATCGCTTCATGCACCCCCAACCCTGGTTGCCGCTGCTGCTGTTTTCAATGTACAATCAGTAGTATATTTCTGCTCTGTTGGTTGAATATAAACGTGTTGTTAGAACGACAAACACAATGTTTTGGAATTGCACGGTTCGATCTCTTTAGTGCCCCGCATCAGATATAGCTCATACTATTTTTCGTACGGAACACATTTTCCACTTGTTGATAACATGCAACCCACTGATGAAGGCCCAATAGAGAAGCCCATAATTAATCGGAAGGGACGCTCACATGAAGCCGCCTGTACATGCTCATGGTCCCCTAAACATAAATAAGTAAATAAATAAATAAAGCTAAATGCTCATGCACTAGTTCTTGGGAAAATAGGTAGCCCAAGATTTCTTTTTGAAGAATACCCAAGCTAGGCCTATTTGTTTTCTCCTAATTACGGGCTGCAAATCTTTTAAGACGAGCAAATGGGATATTAGTTTTTTTGAATTTTGTTCTTCGATATCTTTATACGATTTCATTGGATTTATGACATAGTACTAACTTATTTTTAAATTAGTTTTAGTATGGCTATTAATTTTGGATTAAGAATATTTCGCTCCTCAAAGAAAAATTTCCTACATATTTAGTTAATTTTTTGACTCGGTAATCGACCGTAAAATGGTCGGCAATTCTAAAATGGAAAACGGGCTGCAATAAATTCCATATGAATTAGAAAATGAGTAAAAATTATAAAATAATAGCAAATGGGTTGACGATGATTTCGAGGTCGACTTGTTTACGCAAGGCTTTGTCAAATAACACGGATTCTAGCCGCCATGCTTCTTCAATCTCGATCTTCCCGCTCCAACAAGATAAACTAGCGCCAAGGACTGCCTCGCTTCCTCCTCTTGTGGCTCATCGTGATGCCGCCACAGCTTCCCGCCCACCTCGCCTCTCCACGGCCCGGCCGCACGCAATCAACTCGCTCCTTATTACGCTAAAAAATGATTCCTCCCATCGACATCCGGGCGCACCGGCTGGGAGGCTGACCAGGCCTACTACGTTGACGCAGCACGCAGGCTTGTCAACTTAGTCAACAACGGATTCTAGCAGCAAGAATGCTAGATTTGAATCGAACGGTCATGTCGCTTTCAATCGCCGCCTTCTTGCACCAGCCACCCAAACCGCCGGGAGACCGTCGCTTCCCGCCCAAAGGGCTGGTGGCGCTGCTGAGGCCTCATCGCCTTTACTACTCCCACCGCTATTGTGCCTTGCGGGCGACGACAAACCACACCGCAGCCAACTAAAGTGAACCTCGGTATCTCTCTCTGTGGGCATCCACTGTCGCTGTTTTCCCGGCTCCGTCCACCCCTTCCTAGGCTCGCCATCGCCCACCGCTTTGGTGCTCTTTGCAAGGGTGGTCAATGTGGTCAACGACATTCCATCGGGAGAGTATCAGACGTAGTAGAGGTCGACAATGGGTCCATGGCCATGCCAGTTTTTTTGTGATTTGCTAATAATTCGATTTGTCGCCCAGCTGCAAATCTTTCAAGACGAGAGAGTTTCATTCGCGGCCGAGAAAATGGCCCATCAAGAATGAGAAATGGGTTGTACATTTTTAAAACACATCAAACCGGCATTAGTTTCAAATATCTTTTTTTCATTTCAAGATTTTAAATTACATTAATTTTATGGAGAATTTGTTGATTTTATATTGATATACATTTATTTTTAAAATCAGTTTGAATGTGAGTCAAATTTCGATTAAAATAGTTCGGACCGCACCCAAATATGCAAAATTTCGTATAAGTTTTTAACCAGGCCACTTATATGGGCTGTAATGCTAAAAAAGAATATGGGCTCCAAAAACCTTAAGAATTAGCAAATGGGCTGTAAATTATTAAAAATAATGGCAGATGGGTTGTATGTTGTTTTCATGATTTGAGGCTTCTAAAAAGGTTGACGACAAGCAAGGATCGTTGATGGCCATCCAACGGCCGGCTGCTTCTTCAATCTCTGCTCTTCCTGCTCCAGCTTTCAAACAAGCGACCATGGACTGCCTCTCCTCTCCGTACGGCTCGAAATTGCACTCTACCAGCTTATATTTGTATGCAAGGAAGTGCCTCCTTATTACGCACAAAAAAGAATACTCCCTGTTAGCGTGGGACCCAGATAGTGGCAGTCGACTTTAGGGCCTACTAAGTTGACGGGACGGAGGGCTTTGTCAACTTAGTCAATATGCACGATTCTAGCTCCAAAGGATCAGACGATGTCCATCCAACGCCGAGTGCTTCTTCAACCTTCTTCTTACTACCCAAATTACCAAACCAGCAACGGTCGCGGCTCTCATGCTCCGCCTCCCGTGGTCGGCAGCGGCGCGCGAGGCCTCACCGCTTCTACTACTCCCACCACTCGCCGCCATCCCTCTACTCACCCACACCGTTATTCTCAAGGCGAAGAGCTTCACACCGCAGTTGAACTAAAGGAACCTCGATTCTTCACGCTGCATCCATCGCTGCCTTTTCCCGGCCGCCGCCCCTTCCTAGGGCTCGCCGTCATCCACCGCCCGGTGCTCTCTTCGGGCGCAGATGGTCAACGTGGTCAAGAAACGGCTTCCATCGACGTGGATCAGACTGGAGAGTCGATGAATTGGTCCACGGCCGCAGAAGGAAGTGCCTCCTTATTACGCCGCAAAATAATTATTTCTCCACCGACAATGGGACCCACCGGACGGGCCACCATATTTAGCGAAAAACGCTCCTCAGAATAATTCTAAGTAATCTTCCATATTTGTAACTCCAACTCTTGCCATTTTCGCATTGTTATATGATATTCCCTCCGTGGTTGCTTTTCTCCTTTTGCATTTTGTCCGGTCATGCATTTTATATTATGTCATCATGTGCATCGATTTGCATACAATGTGTTCGCCTCATGATTCCAGCATTTTTCCCGTTGTCCGCTTTTGCAATCCCGACTCCTATCTCCCCCGCGGTCCTTTTACGCTTTTTCCGCAAAGGGTATTAAACCTTCTAAATGGACCGAGGTTTGTCTAGTGGCCTTGGTATAACACCCGGAGACCACCGTCAAGTTTCGGGTCATTTGGAGCTCGTTTTATACCCAACGTTAACCGCGACTCTCGAAAGGCCTCTTTGTTGCAGCCCAACACCCCTTCAAAACAGCCCAATAACTCCATCTAAGTCACTCCCATGCTCTCCTTCGCTCGATCACGATCGTGTGGGCGAAAACTACACCTCATTTGACTCTCCTAGCTCCTCTATGCCTATTTAAGCAAACCTCCCCCGAATCCGGACATCTTCCTCCTCAAACCCCATTTCCTCCACAAGCAGACGGTCCGCCTGGCGCGGACAATGCCTCGCCACTCCCTCTACTCACGCTTTATTATCGCGGCCCCCGCCACTGGCCACAGGTTCGCCTGGCCCAAGGCCCTCCCCACACACACCACACACACACCAAGGCCCCTGATGGCGCGCACACCATTGGCGCTGGCTGCTGCTACCGACTGCTCGCTGAGTCCGACTGCCCCTGGCCACGCCACACCGGCGTGGCCTCAGCCTCGGCCTCGGCCTCACGGGCCACACATGACGGTCACGGGCCTCCCTTCCGACTCCCGGGCGAGTTCTCCACCACGGCGCCTCCGCCTGATCTGGCCACGATCCGCCCGATCCACCTCGGGAACCGCACCCTGACTTCTCTCTCCTCCATATTTCTAAGTCTTTAGATCTTTGTTATTTTGTGCAATTTTCAACATGCTATATCTTCGCATCCAGAGATCCATTTTTCACAGATAATATGTCAAAATGTTCGTCTCAAGAGTAGATCATTTCATTCCATCGCACCATTTTCATTTGAGCTCATCTTGATGCCCGAAATTTGCTGGAAGAGTGCGATGTGCTGTTAGTTTCTGATTTTTATCAGACTTGCACTTTTGTTATTTTTGCCATGATTATTGTGTGCACCCTATGAATTTGAGTCCCATATGTGTTTTGTAAAATGCCATGACATCTTTCAAGGGTGTATGTATTTTTGTGATCTATGTGGTGACTAGCACAAGCATGCAAAGTAGGTGTCCCAATGTTGCTGATTTCAGCCCTGTTTTAGCTGATTTTGATGCCATGTTTACTTGATGATACCGAGAGATCTATGCATATTTTGAGATACTTCAGTAAGGGTGTTTTGTAAAGCATGTCTTGATCTATCCATTCATGCCTTTGTTTGCAATTATGGAGTGCCATAGCTTGAGTCAATCGAGCTCTACTTTTGCTATCAAATGATTCCTGGCAGATTGTATACATGTTATTCAATTTTTCCTAGCTTGTTGTGGTTGATCCATTTATGCTATGTTATTGTTCTTGCCATGTATGTTCTATGTCATGTCTTCTTGATGTATGTATGCTTAGTTTATCATTTGAGGCTCTGTAGTGAGTGCATTGAGCTTGTAAACATGCCATCTCGTTATCTTTTGACATGTCATGTTGCTGAATCTGTTAACGAGACTTTCAATATTGGCATGGGTGTTACTATATTTTCTAGTCCTTTTTGGCTTATGGTCAGTAAGGGACTTTTGTTCTAGGCTTTGAGTAGATTCATGCCATGCCTTGTTTTGCTATTTTCAGTTCCTGTAGCATGTAGTTTTGATGCTCTGAACATTGCAACCTCGATGCTTGTTTTTGCCATGTCCAGCCTGATATTTTGTGCACTTTTGCCATGCTTGTTTGAACATGTTATGATGTGAACTAGTCAGTAGCTCAGTGCTCATCTTTTGTCGAGCATCATGTGTAGATCACTGTCATGTGCTTTGTTGTTACGTTTGGGTGCAGTAGCTAATTAATTGTTGCTTGCTATGGCATCATGCTGTTAATGGCAGATTTGGCGCCATTCTTGTTTTGCTTGCCATTTGTAAACCGCGTATCCGCTTCCGTGATCTTTATATCGATTTCAACCGAAATCATCTCATCTTTCCAATGGCATGCTTGGTTTGCCGTTGATGCCTGGTCTATCATTTACCTTCCCGAGCGCATTAACGCATTGCATATCGCATCCCGCATATCATGTCATGTTTTGATCATGTTGATTGCATTGCACCGTGATTTATTGTGGTTCCTTTGTTTGTGTTGTTGCTTGGGTAGAGTCGAGACGAGTACGTGAACGAGGAGCCCGTTGAGAACGCCGAGGATCAAGCTTTCGACAACTCGCCGAACATTGCAAGATGACCATACCGAAATCACTTCTATCTTTGCTATGCTAGTTGCTCTTTTGCTATGCCTATGCTGCGATGCCTACCACTTGCTATATCATGCCACCCATATTGCCATGTCAGCCCCTAACCATCCTTTCCTAGCAAACCGCTGATTGGCTATGTTACCGCTTGTGCCCCTCTTATGCTGTAGTGCGGTGAAGTGAAGTTTGTTCCTTGTTGAACATGGAGATGTTGTTCCTTTTGGAACATGTTTACTTGTTGGGGATATCACAATATATACATCTGCTATATTTTAATACATCTATATATTTGGTAAAGGGGAAGGCTCGGCCTTATGCCCGGTGTTTTGTTCCACTTTGCCACCCTAGTTTCCCATACCGTGTTATGTTCCTTGATTTTTGCTCTTACACGGTTAAGTGATTTATGGACCCTTGACACGGGCTTTGAATAAGACTTGCCCAAAGGGCCCAACATTGGTTTTATCTTTTGCCACCTAAGCCTTTTCCCCGGTTTTCCGGAGCGAGGGTCATCTTTATTTAACCCCCGAGTGCTCCTTCGAGGCCAACCGGCAATCGGGGGCCACCAGGGCAACTCGAGGGTGGTTTTACCAGGGTGACCTATCCGGTGTCGAGAACAGATATGTGCAGCTCCTATCGGGATTTTTTCACAACGGGTGGCTTTGCTGGTCTTGTTTTATTGCCAAATGTCTTGTAGTCCGGGATTCCGAGATTGATCGGTCTTCCCGAGAAGGAATATCCTTCGCGACCGTGAGAGCTTATAATGGGCTGTTGGGACACCCCGCAGGTAATATCTTTCAAAGCCGGTTCCGTTATGAGGCGATGGGAATTTGTTAATGTCCGTTGTAAAAACCCAAAGTTGATCAATAAAATACACATCAACGGTGTAACCGGATGGTCTCTTCTCGGAGTCCGGGAAGTGAACACGTGTTGGAGTTATGTCCGACGTAGTGTTCGACCTTGATCGCTATTAGTTTCACGACCTGTTTGCCCCTTCCTTCTTTTTGGCCACCATATATGCTAGTCGCTGTGCAGCCCACTTTACTACTCTTCTTCCTATAAGCTTAAATAGTCTTGATCTCGCAGTGTGAGATTGTGACCCTGACTAGAACTTCCAACAATTGGGTTCCTGAGGCCCAGGTGATTCAACGAGCTCAAGAGGGAGTTCACGAGGAACGGGTCCAATTATTGTCTTTTCCCGATGACAGAGGGTGCCTAGTTGGGACGATTCGGGATCCTGGCATTTGGGGTATCTTCCTTTATTTTGGTTCCGTAGTCGGACCTTGAGGTATCAATGATGGATGTTTATTTATGTACTGTGGGTTGGCCCAACCAACTATGTATCTTTCCTTATTTATTACATGGTTTGTGAAGATTACCTACTTAATTGCTTTCAATGTTATGTTTCAAGTCGCCTCGACAGGGAGATATAGCCGCATCGGGGCGGAAAGTTGGTAACGGACCTTCCCATTAGGAGCCCCCCGCTTGATTGTTTGGGGCGCTGTTGAGTCTAGAATGGAAAATGTTTTGAGTCTTAGGATTTATATATCGGAGAGTAGGATTCTTTTACTCTTCCCTTCGCCGCCTCGGAGGTATCCCGGAGAGTTTTGACTTCTTCTCAAATTTCACTAAAATTTTTTTTAGGATCACGGGTATCTTGGAATCGTTCATGGTTTTGTGACGAGAACATTGTTCTTGGTGCCTCCGACATTTAGGGGTTGTGGGGTCCCAGTTGAGCCCGAGGTGTTGTCGCCACAATTTTATCGCTGCCTCGAATACCAAGTTTTGCCGACATCAAATCTCTTTTGTGCGTTGTTGGTGAGATAACCCCGATAGCCCAGATGGGCGAAAAGGGAGTATCGCCATGACTTGTATAACGGATGTTTTTCAAGGTCGAGGTAACATTTCGAGGATTTCTTGGTTATGTGTTGAGGATGGATAACCGGATCTAGGTATTGTTAGTTTGGGTGATATATTTTGTGTCCCCGATCCCCAACACGATTGCATAACCGAAAGTTTCGGGAGTTTATAGGTGGAATTCTAGTATTGGTGATATTTTCCGGTGTTGTATGATTTGAGATTGGGGTTCAACGTAGTGGTCCCCCATTACTGGCCGATTTAAGGTCGCGGACGCCTTAAAGAATCCTTGGCTATGTGATTCGGGACGCCTTGTTAGTCATTCGGACGTCTGCTATACGCCGGTCCGGTGGGCCCCACCACAACACTTTGGGCGAAATTTATCATTGTTTGTTCCGCTCATTCTAGGTTTTTTGTTTTCAAGGTGATATTCTATTTGTTTCTAAGAAAGTTGTTTCATATCTTTATCTAAGTGGCTTTCCTTAATGGACGGGGATGATTAACTTTGAATTCATTCGTCATTCTTGTTCTTTTAAAGCT
>JAHIAM010009996.1:0-11446 GCA_021605205.1 Aegilops longissima | reverse complement strand
GAGGATCCAGAAAATGGGTGTTTGTGCGTGTTCTGGTGTGTTTGTGCACGGCTTGTGTGGAGAGGGAGAGAGTGTATGGGAGTAGAGAGACCACGATGATGTAAACCTAGTATAAGGGAAGGGGAATGGTGTGACATGTGTAGTAGCAAGATAGCACGGGCGGGGGGAGCAGACTATTTGGAAAAGACATCGAGTGTGTGTGGGAGAGGGGTGTGAGAGCGAGAGAAAGAGAGAGCTAGGAGAGAGAGAGAGAGAGAGAGAGAGGGGCGAGAGGGTTGTTTGTGTCCATAAATGGCGATAGATAGGGAGACAATGTTGATGTTGTCCAAATTGGCCTATGAACGGAACGCAAGGGAAGCGAATCATCGGTGTGTGATAGGGACTTCATGAGAGATCTAGAATAGATGGTGTAGAGAATAATGTGCTAAATCGAGAACGATTATACATTAGGGAGCTATGCAAAGAGTCACGACATATGTATACAGGAAGGGTCTGGGTGGGTCCGCATGTGGGAGAGATAGAAAGAGGAGAGGGTGCACAAGGAGACAAAGTGGCTTGTTTGCGTGGGGTGGTGTGTAGGTGGGTGCGAGAACCACATAACTAGGGAGATAAACGCTTAGGGATGCTTTGTGTGTATGGGAAATATACACTCTACATAGTGCGTGTTGGGTAAGAGAGATAGCGGGAGACCTAGAGAGTGAGGGAAGAGATGGTGCATGCCCGAGAGACAAAGTGATAGAGACCTATGTTGGGGTCCGACTTTACAAGAGAAAGGGGTGTTAATGTGCTCGTGTTGGTGTTTGGGGGAGAAGACTTCTATGTGTGTGTGTGTGGTGGTGGGGGGTTGACTTCAGATAAAGAGTGAGGTGTCTATATTTGAGGGACTTTAGCGTAATTGAGATATTGTGCACTCATGGTTGATCAATTTGTTTCACAGTTTGTACTATGAGATAACGATACTTTTGAACATGCGTGATATACCTTGATGTACCAATTACAAACCTAAGATTGGAATTTTGGAATTTGACTCCATCATTAGCTTTTGTAATTCATTTAAACGAGGTACATTTTTAAGCCGATTTCGTGATTTCAAATTCATATATCAAACCTAGAGATATACATAACGGGATGTTCAAACTTTAAAATCATCCACTTTATTCATACACATACACATTTTTGCTTTTGTCATCATATTTAGGATAAACACATTTGGAATTTCATTTGAATTGGACCGTATGATGGTATTTGCTTGTAGTAGCTCAATGATCCATATTTGAATTGAATGGACAATCTAAGTTTTGAGTTGGAGACATTGATTTTCAAAACTGAACATTTTTTTATGCAAAAAAAAAATTGTCGGCCGATTAAGAGAATACTTATAATTTTAGGCGCCAAAGCTTTCAAACTTCCCGCCACATCGAAATATCACGCCCAAAGTTTAGCCGCGATATTCCTGTTTTACCCTCGCCACATGAACGAAAAGGGCTGCTTTGGTTAACTCCATTGTTTTCCTCTTGCCCCCAACATTCTTCCCCGTAACCCTCCCTTCCCTCCCCGACCTTCAACCACGGCAAGCCGCTTAATCTAGTCCTCCGCCGCAACGGTGGACCTCACACCTCACGGATCTACCTTCCGCACCTTGGAACCCCCAACCGCCAACTCACCACTTCACCGAGCCGCTCAGCCGGCTTGTCCACCGCCCGCATCTCCTTGACCGCCATCATGGTCCACCGACGGATCTTCTTAACCGCGCCTCGCCCACCACAGCGAGGCCCTTCATCGACTCGTCCGCCCTTCGCTGGCCCTTCATACAAGCCTCGCCCGCCGCAAAGATCCGCCACCGAAGCATCGTACAACGCGCTCGCCAAGCCTTCGCCCATCGGACCGACCTGCTCCAGGACGCCATATTCAACTCCACCGCCCTGCTTTACCGACGCCGCAGCCTCATCAGTTATTTGATTTGTACTCCTTCGTTTTTTCTTTATCGGCAACTGTTCACTTACCACGATGAGCTTTGTATGTCGACAGCGCCGAATCGTAGCACCGAGCCGCTTCAACACGGCGATAGCCGCCCAAACTCAACCGCAACACGAGCACCATCGAGATCCTTAGCTATCAAGTATGACAACGATACCCATACGCCGAGAATCGGTACTATTATCCAACGGCCGCGCCACTCACTTTCCTAGCATAAGCACCGCACCTTTGAATTTCTTTAGGGCATCATTCAGTTTTTCATGAGACGCGTATTCGCTTGCACCCGAGGGCCATACTTCGGCAGGAACATGTTACATGTGCTAAATTACATACCAAAGGCACATATAGTTAATATGCTTTAGTTTTGTTCTCATGCCACCTGTTGGTTCCATCGCATCCTTAATGTTCTCTATGCTTAATTACACATCAGCAAACTAGCATGTGGTTCCGCCGTTTTTGTTGCTTTTACCCTACATTTTCCGATGCTAGCTATTACATCACCGCCCCGAGCCTGCTCATTACTTGTTTGTGTGTTCTTGATCTTCCCAAGTTGCATGACTAATTTGATGCTTCTATTAATTATGGAGCTGCCAAACCCCATCAAGCAAAATATTTGTTCTTTGGGGCGGCACCTCTAACAAGCATAAAAATAGAGGGAAGCAGATATATTGTCGGTATGCACACACCCTTCTTTCATTAGTTTAGATGAACCATTGATGATCAATTCGACCAAGGCATGCGATTAAAATTAATTTTACCTAAATAGATGGTGCGTAATAAACTACAACAACTAGATTTGCAACCACGGATGTCGACGATATCTTCAAAGGAACATTGCAACAAGCAGCTAGGCTTCACAAAGAACATATGGTAAGCAGGTGTTTTAGTACATGTGAAATGTAATGCGTGGGCTGCTTTTGGCTTGTGCCCTCAACGGTAATCCCCCAATTACAAATAGTTCGTTGTTCGCTTTGGTATTGCTTGATTCAAATGCTTTTTGTTGTTACCTATACCGAGTTGCTAATATGTCCAAAAGGCTCTGACTATCGTAAAGAAATGCATGCCTATTTCATTTGAGTCCTTAACTTTTCCTCTCAACTTCATCACAAGAATGTCTTCGTAGTTTATATGAGGCCACACTTAAGTGCTTTCCAATTATTTCAACCGCTTAGATGCCTTGGCAACTTAAATATAGGGTTGTACACCCTTTCAACTAGGGATGTCAATTGGGTCCGCTTAATCCCGATTAAAGTCCACTAGTGGTATGATAGTTCAAAAGAGTTTTTGTTTTTTGAGGAAAATGAACTAGGAGGTAGCAAAACTAACTAGATGGGACTCATGGATGTCGCTTATTTGCCACTTACATCCCTAGTTTCATCTTACCATTTTAATTTTTTTCGCCGATGTGCTTCAACCATTTAAATATAGTTTGCCATGCTCGGCAATAATTCGTCCGTTGCTACCATGTAAGCTTATCGCCGGATCATACGATAACTATCTCTTACTTATGTCCAATGGAAACCTTTCAGATGCCGCTCACACTAGGACACAATGACAACCCTAATCTATTTGTGGAAGCGGCCATCCATGTTACCAGATGGTAGCAGTTCAGAGGCAACACCACGGAGAGCAGCCTGAGACGATATTATAGTGCTTGAGGCTCTACTAGAGGCGAAAGAGATGGTGGGTTGCCATGAATGAGGTAATCTTTATCTTGAGGCTGGAAATTACGGAATTAGCGGCACGCATTATGCAAGCAACCCAAGAATTGGAGGAAGTAAGAATGTTGCATTTGAAGACGGAGGAGGTCTCCTTGTTCGCTATCCAAGCCCAAGGTAATCCCGGTTCTTCTTTAGATACCATTGAAATTGTCATTAGATTTTGTACTTGCATGTTGTGTCATGTCTCAATGGATTATGTTGCAAGACCCCTATGTTGTCCATGTGTTGTAATGATCCGAATTTTTAGGCGAGGTAATCCTCAAGATTGTATGATTGACATAAGGTGAACTGTTTTTCGTGTGAGCATATTGTATTGATGAAATAACTTTTGACTCAGAGTGTATCCAACCCATCAATTCAAGATCACGGAATTTCTAAATCATAATCATATATAAAGGTGGAATAAATCTTTGTTGTGGTTTTGAAGAAATAAATAACAAAACGTATAATTATCTGTGGATATTCGTAATCAATACAAATTGATTTGAATTTAGTTTGCCGTGTCCCTGTGGAAAACGTGAATGCTAATTCTCCCAAATTTTGAACGGCGGCTAAACACCCACTATAATTTGTGGGTCCCAAGCAAGTGTTTGCTAGATGGAAATTACTATTCACCGACACTTGACATCCTTATCGATCGGATTACACCGCCGTGATAGGGTAGACTAGTAACTTCAATCGACGGACACGACGGCCTCGAGCCCATTCAACATGGGCGCCAAACGTGCAAAACACATTTGATTCAAGCTCGTCCAAAGACATGTGTCTCTTCCTCCATTTCCCATTCATACACGGTGGCAAAACAAACTCTCCTCGTTCAAAATCGATGTAGGCTAATATTTTAAATAGGGCGATGTGTAACTTCCATCGACGTGACACAACCGCCTCTACCGTCACCTGTTCATACACCGGGGCCAACCGTATGAAAACACCTCTCCTCGCCTCAAATAGTTACCGCAAATATTTGGGAGATGCGAGATTACCGCCCTATCCCCAACCGACGCGATGTCCGAATTTTAAACGGGGATAAGTTCGAATTTCCCCATTTCGAGAAGCGCCCCAAAGTTTGAGATCCCCTCCCTCCATTTCCCATTCATACACCGCCGGCGCACGACAACCTCCGGACTGCCACCTCCTCCGTCCGCCACCCCATCCTCCACCTTGCCGAGCCGCTACCCTACCCCGCTGCCCATCGAAGAGATGGACGCTCTCATCCACGGCGCTGACCAGATCCTTTCATCGCCTTCCTTGCTTCATCGGGCTGCCGTCCACCTTGGCCTGCGCCCTACGACCGCCTCCACGGCAACAGATATATCTCCGACCCGCCGCCGCCGCCTAAAGTTTCTTTCCCCGCCACCGACAGCCATCGCACCCCAGCACCTCAACGACAAGATAGGCCTACACGGCCGCAAGAGAGGTGGTACTCTTCCATATGTGCTTGTTATTGATCTCACCGAAAATAGATCGTAATTTGTTTATCGTACTTTTCTTGTCCGTACTCAAATCGTAGTGGCTAGTTGAAAGCAAACATTGGTTGGGAGCTTTGTCCGGTTTGCACCTTCAGATCGCCATGGCAGGGCACTATACTCAAAGTTATGGTTTCCCTTTATATTCACTACCATCATCGAGGTGCTTGTCGGTTAGCGCTGCTCCTCAAGACCTCAACCCAAAGCTTACGGTTGAAATACGAATCTAATATGATGCTCATATCACTAAAAAGAGAAGTTTAATTGGTCACCTAATGTTCCTATATTCGCTTCAAAAGCATGTGCGCCACCCACCGGTCCAGCTAGTTCCACTTTCCTGATTTTTTCTTGATGCTTAGGGTTTTCCTTTATCTACTCTACTATGATCTCATGAGGTGCTTTCTCGTCAACTAGCATTACTCCACCCTTCAAGCTAAACAACACAACACTGAATTGAAAGCTTAGTTGTTCAAATATGATTGTGATATGATACCGATATTAGTTAACCGACACATTTAATTGGTTAGCTAAAGGTCCCACTTGAGTTTCCAAATGCATGTCGCGAATATAGAGAGACAACATAATTGCATTTCTTTGTCACTTGTTGACCGTATTTCTTGTCCATACCAAATCTTAGTTGTTATTTCAAAGCAAACATCGTTGCTAACTACCCTTTTGCGTGGTTTGCGCTTCAGATCTGCCATCCCACCGCCACGGTCAACACGACTCATCATGCTTATGTTTTCCCCATTTTATGATGACCACAATCAGCCCACGTGGTTCGTGGTAATAGCACCGCTCCACCCATCGAGCTAAACAAGCTTAGTTGTACAAATTCATATCTGATATTATTGCTGATATTAGTAAAACGAGAGATGTTTAATTGGTTAGCTAAATGTTCCTACTTTAGTTTCAAATGCATGTGAGCCACATATGGAGAGACCGAAAGAATAGTATTCTCCAGCGCCTCGGTTCATCATGGTGGCCAACCAACATTGTATTGAAAGACTTGTAATATCTTCAATCTGCTTGCTCTTCCGCTTCTTCTTTACGATGATACTTTCTTGGTCGATCGTCAGCCGAGTTGTTCTCCTTAGTATATTTTGAATCACAGTCGTCGACTTGTTCTTCTTTACTATATGTTGAAGTTATCATCCGAGTGTCATCACTTCGAGATCTCATATTTTGAGTAGTAGGCCACATTATATTAATGCACACAACAAATTACAGCATGCATGTCATCTTTAAAAGAATTGCAAAGATAGCACAAAGGGGTTTACAAGGAGGTAGTATTGATTAGAATCACTTGCATTACAAAGAATATCTCACTTGTTTTTATGTTTTCATGCATGTCGATATTGAACATTATCAAAATGAATATGAGAATGGGCGACGAGAGGAATATTGCGAACCATCCACGCTAACAAACTTGGCATGGTGGAGGATGGCCTATCTTATTCACCCATCAAGGTGCTTGCTCTAACTTTGCAAACTTGTATTGGTCGCAATATTTTGCATCCTGACCTCTTGCATTACTTCTACTTTGTTACACCATCTCGCTTAGTTTAAGCATCATATATGAGTATATCCCATACCTATCCATTTTCTGACTCTATTCCATGTGTCGTCACACTATGTTTTTCCAATCAAATGTTGTTCTTTCGTAATAGATGTCCAAAAGGAAGAGCGTGAGTGCAGGTCCTCAAGGAGTACAAACTAGGTATTTGGAAAAGGTAGTGATACTGTTAAATCAGATAGATCAGCAGCCACGTAAAACACAGCCCAACTGTACCACACTTTACCCCTACTCCAAGGGCCAAACCCCTATTAGAACTGTGGGGAGCCCAAACAGTAATGCTCTATGATATCAATTCAAAATTTGAACTCCTAAATTTCTGCTTGTGCCTTTACCTTCTCTTGTATGAA
Source organism: Aegilops longissima (assembly GCA_021605205.1). Lineage (NCBI taxonomy): Eukaryota > Viridiplantae > Streptophyta > Magnoliopsida > Poales > Poaceae > Aegilops > Aegilops longissima. The sequence continues at coordinate 4,356 of JAHIAM010009996.1, read as the reverse complement.
AACTAATTTCATATGAATCTCCTTGCTCAAAGGATCATACGATCTCAAACAATAATGGGCTCGCATTGCTCTTGTCAAGACTTTCTCCCTTTTGCCTTGTAACGATGTACTTAATTAATTGCTATTTGATTATGTATCATCACCGCACTTGAGCTTCATTATCCTCTGCTTCTTCCAATATTATTTGATCTATATTTACTTTTTGCAAAATGTAGAATAATGGCAACGCTTATAAAGAATTTTCTTTGGGGAATTTATTGAATTATCCTTCCATCAACATGGAGAAGGGCTTTGTCCACCCTGTTAACATGTAATGTAAGTTCATCCTTCTCAAGCCTTCAAACTTTGTTCTAGTATAGATTTGGATAGGCATCATTTCCTCCACTTGTTTTGCTTTGCTGTTTACATCTGATTGATGTTTGTACCGCCAAATTGTAGTTGTAAAAACATGTTCTTATGCGTAATGTATCCATTTATTTGCTTATATAATTGTGAAACCTGTTACGGTCTCCTTGTTTCTCTTCGCAGTGGATTCTTACGCCAGGCAGAACTTTAGGGAAGATAGTGAGCCAAACCATCTTGAGGACAGCGAATGACCCCAAGGTCCTGTCTTGATGAAGACAAGGAGTTGAAGCTACTCACCAGAGGTGTGAGACAACCTCGGCAAAGGCCGCTCAATCAGCTCGACTTTCAGCCTCAACTTAAAGCGGAAAGGCTTGCTTTAGCTCACCCGACTTGAAGTCAAAGATGCAATGAAGATGTCGAGGACTGCCGTGCCACCATCATGCCTTAAATCTAGTGTTGATGCATCTATCGCTTGACACAACCGAGGTCTACTCAGCTTTTACTGTTTGGGGGCCCGACTTGCCGTGCCTAGTGCCTTCCGTGCTTTCCGCTTTTGTATATTCTTTTGTTGGCGATTTATTTGACCGGTGGCAACTTTGATGCCCAGTGGATGTAATATGTGGATAGCCGGATAGCCTAGCGTAAGTTGCTTGCTTATTTATTTCCTTGTTGTCTTGTTTATTTGTTTGCTTGTAGTCATTGCAGTTTTTTTCCGCGGTTTGTTAGTGGCTGCAATAACCTATTTTTAAAACTAGGCCACAAAACCATTGGGCTAATATTTACCGTAGTGACACCGGGCCTTACGGTCGAGAAACAAAGGGGCCCTACGGGTCAGAGAAACAATGGGCCTTCTACGCCATAGAAACAATGGGCCTCTACGGGTCAGATCATCAATGGGCCTTATACGGAAAGATGATCGATTCAAACATGGGCCAATAAAAGTCGATTATGGCCGTAACGGGCTAGAGTTGGAATCGCCCGCTCATGGGCCAATTAACGGGCCATCATTAATAGGCCTATTTGATGACGCTATGAAAACGCCCAACGTTTAACGGCCCAAACGGGCCGACGAACACGGGTGAATTTCCCACGCGTAAAATGACAAGAACCGTAAGTAAAAACGCCGGAAATGAGCCCAAGAATAAATGGGCTCGAGAAGGCCGAAGATAAATAATGGAAACGCCCAACGGAATAACGGGCCGTTAATGGGTTAAAGTGATACACGTTCATTACCCGCCGCCACCACGGGCCGTTAATGGGTGTAAAGATACACCGTTCATTACGGCCGCCACCACCGGCCGTTAATAGGCCAAAGTTACATAGGGCCTCATATGGGCCGAAGACGCCATGGGCCAACATGGGCCGGGAAAACGGGCCGAATCATATTGGGCCCAATGACGCCACGGGCCTAATTCGGATAGGGCGAACGGGCCTTGGGTTAGCGGGCTGTAAATGGGCTATATGCGAACATGCCGCTAAAGGGTTATCCGGCCCCACCTTTCGACCAAGTCAAACGGGCCGCCTTTTCACCGGAATGGGTTCCTAATGTCCACGGTCGACGATCATAGGCGCCCCATCCAATGAGTGGATGACATTTGTCCCAACGATGAGCCGACACGCAGTTTCCCACCAATGATGATTTTACAGGAAAATCTCCATTGGTCCAGGCTGTTAAACGTTACGGATGCCACGTCGGCCACCCTTGACGAAAAGCACTTCGGAACGCGATTTATCGTCATGGAAGTGGACACTTCGTGATGATAATTTTGGTAATGTCATGGAACACTTCTACGACATCACGTTATGACTATCTTGATTCTCGCTATAAATTTGTCATGGATGTACATGCATGACAAAAACGGACTCCATCGTGACAAACAGTATCATCACGGAAGTGTATTTTTTGTAGTGTTAGCCGAGAATAAGTGCATTTACCAAAGGACCGGTCATGGAAGGAACTACCCCAAGTGATTCAGGATAAGACGATGGCAAAGTGAACATAAGTATATTTGATATACATGTTATTGATTGTACTTTACTATGTTTATAGCAACCCCTCAAAGATTTGATACTAGTTCGTTGTTAAGATTAGAACTCAGAATCGAGTTGCGAATGAAGAGACTAGTTAAGGGTGAAGTGACGATGTGTTGGAAGTGGTTCCAAGATTGATATGATCATCATCGACATTCCCCATACTTTCGGATTAGTGTTGAACCTAAATAATGTTATTTGGTGTTTGCATTACATGAATATGATTTGATCATGTTTATTGCAATACGTTATTCATTTAAGATAGAGAATAATTGTTGTTCTATTTACATGAATAAAACCTTATATGGTTACACACCCAATGAAAATGGTTCGGATCTCGATCATAGTGATACACATATTCATAATATTGAAGTTTTATATGGTTACATACCCAATGAAACATAAGTCTCAAACATTTGAAAAGTTCAAAGAATTTTAGAATGAAGTGGAAAAGCATAGTGACAAGAAAATAAAGTTTCTACAATATGATCACGGAGACAAATATTTGAGTTACGAAGTTTGGTCTTGAATTAAAACAATGTGGAATAGTTTCACAACTCATGCCACCGAACACCACAAAGATAATGGTGTGTCCGAACCATAACCGTAATTTATTGGATATAGTGCAATCTATAATGTTCTTACCGATTTACCACTATCGCTTTGGGGTTATGCATTAGAGACACTGCATTCATGTTAAATAGGGCATCCAATTAAACCGCTGAGACGACACCATATGAATAGTGGTTTGGCAAGAAACCAAAGTTGTTGCTTAAAGTTTGGGGTTCATGCTTATAAGAAAAAGTTTCAACCGATAAGCTCAAACCCAAATCGAGAAGTGTGTTTCATAGGATACCCAAAAGAAAATGTTGGGTACACCTTCTATCACAGATCCAAGGCAAGATATTCGTTCGAGAATGGATACTTTCTACGTATGAGTTTTCTCGAAAGAAGTGAGGGAGGAAAGTAGAACTTGATAAGGTATTGTACTTTTCCCTAATTGGAAAGTAGTTCATCACCGAAATCAGTTCCGTGATGCTTACACCAATTAGTGAGGAAGCTAATGATGATGATCATGTTACTCGCATCGTTACTACCAACCTCGAGGGTCAACCAGAGTGAGATCCGCACGAGTGGTACGGTAATCCTGTTTTGGAGGTCATGTTACTTGACCATGACGTAACCTATGAACTATGAGGAAGCGATGATGAGCCCAGATTTCCGATATGGCTTGAGGCCATGAAAGTGAGATGGATCCATGTATGAGAACAAAGTGTGGACTTTGGTTGATCGTCGATGATCGCAAACCATAGAAAATAAATGGATCTTCAAGAAGAAGAGCGATAGTAGTGTTACTATCTAAAGCTAGAATTGTCAAAGGTTTTCACAAATTCAAGGTGTTGACTACGATGAGAGTTTCACTCGATCTATGCTTAAGTCCGTCCAATCATGTTAGCAATTGCCACATTTTATGAAATCTGGCAAATGGATAAACAAAACTGCATTCCTGAATGGATTTCTGAAGAAGAGTTGTATATGATGCAGAAGGTTTTGTCGATCCAAAGGAGCTAACAAAGTGTGCAAGCTCCAATGACCCATTTATGGACTGGGCAAGCCTTTGAGTTGGAATAAACGCTTATAGTGTGATCAAAAGATTTGGTTTTATATGCACTTTTGGAGAAGCCCAGATTTACAAGAAAGTGGTGGAGCCCTACAACATTTCGATAAGTATATGTTAATGACATATTGTTGATCGGAAATAATGTAGAATTATTCGCAGCATAAAGGAGTGTTTAAAAGGAGTTTTTCAAAGAAAGACCTCGGTGAAGTTGTTATATTGAGCATCAAGATCTATAGAGATAGATCAAGACGCTTGATAAGTTTTTTCAATGAGTACATACCTTGACAAGATTTTGAAGTAGTTCAAACGCAAACAAAGAAAGAAATCTTGCCGTGTTAAAGGTGTGAAATTGAGTAAGA
>JAHIAM010009994.1:0-19004 GCA_021605205.1 Aegilops longissima | reverse complement strand
CACTTTCTTCTAAAATGAGTGCAACAAGGTAGTTTGTAAATCATCATAATATTTTGTTACGTGTCACTACCTTGTTTTAAATGTTCCAGTTTTTAATCATGCCACATATAATAAACATCGATTTAATCTATCTCTCATGACATGTTTTAAATCATCCCAAGTATTAGGTACATAATCAGGGTGTAACCACAATATTCACTCCACCAAACTAGAGCATAACCAAAGAAAGAACCAACCGCAACCATAACTTTTTACGCTCATCAAAATTATGGGAAGCAAATATATTATTTATGTCTAACTCCCATTCAATATATAAAGGAGGTCTAAAACGGCCATTAAATGGTGGTATAGAAACATGAACCGATCATGTGCATTTGGATGTTTGTGCACCTCTCGTGATGTGGTATTTGATAGGTGGTATGTCTCCGCGATCGACAAAGCCCATGAATTGACTCGATCCCGCATGATTAGTAGAACAAGAAAAAAATCCAAAAATAATGTTCCTATAACTACTAGGATGTGGTGGTAAACGCCACAAGAAAGCAAATATCAATGTCTTACAAGTTCTTACCATGCAAGAGGTGATCCAACCGTGTCAAGTAACTAATATTGAGTAAAGCGATTGCGGGAGCGACGATACACGGTGTAGAAATATGTGGAGCTGGGTTGGCTATATGGTAGCAAAAGATTAGCAATAATCAATTCAAAGATGCAATGTTGAATAAACGCCAACGACGGATCGGCTGGTCCTAGGCTAGACCGACTAGAGACGCGAGCCTAGAACACTAATGAGGTCACGGCATAGCACAACTAGCATCAATGAAGGATACTAAGTAGTTTGACAGCAAGATATAAGTGAAGATCACAACGGCAAGGAAGATAATGATGAAAACAATCGCCAAGCAGTGACATACAACAACTCTCTCCCAACTTTCCTCTTGAAAAGTTGATTAATTTTCTGATAAATTTCAAAGAATGCTACTAACTCCGCTTTCCAATAGCAAAAAGAATCATACCCAATTCCCGAGTTGATATGAGGAGTCAAAGAATCAAAAACTGGCCTGAAAATTGGAACAAGCTGTGTTCACGAACTCAGAGGGCTAAAACAATTTATTTAGAAGCCGATTTGGAGGTGCATGGAATATTGAACTAGCTTCTGCAACTATTTAGATGCGCCTCGTCTCTAGCTTTAATTTGGTACTCACGAGTCAAACGACTTCAGATGAGGAAGATACACCTGTATCACCTAACAAAAGCAAAGAAACAGATTCCAATCCGAATTCAGGTATGAGATTGGACTGTGTATAGATCCGGTTTTTTTTTTTTTTCTTTTTTTTTCTCACTTTTTTTTCTTTTCTTCTCTCTTTCTTTTTTTTTTTTCCTTTTTCTCTCTCTTTTTTCTCTTATCGCTTTTTTCTCCCCTTTCCAAGATAAATCGATAAGATGCAGACAATTTCAAAGTAAGATGAAATCCATCTCAACTATGGTTATGACAATGAAGGTGGGTAGCATGTGGTGGAAATTGATGGATGGATGGTGATCAACGAACGGACAACGATGAAGGCGGCGTGACTAATGTGAATGTAGTAATCTAAACTCTTAATGCACTAGACTCTAAGACCAAGAACTTGACACGACGCATGCAACCGCAAATTCAACAAAGCAAAAACCCCTAAAAGATTATGCAAAGGCTCAGATTGGTTCTGGAGATGATGAACCAACCCAACGTTTTTTTGGTGGCTTTTTCGTGGATTTTTAGGTATGAAGAATGACTCGATCTAATCTAATAAAAACTGATAAAAACCTCACCGAGCAACCTGGAAAATCTCGATACCACTTGATAGAGCCGAAACCCTACCGATTCGGCTGAGATGATAACTATCGATTTGGTGGAGATTTACTGACTTCCATCCGGACTACAAACGTGTAATTCGCACTTGCTGTTTTGCCAATCAAGTAAACCAACTCGAAGAGGTTATTGACCACCGAGTACCATCAACTCCGACTATAAGTTGCCTATTCTCCAGCAATCAAGAACAAGTAAGATTATGATAGCAAAATCTGAATATTGCGAATATATATGAAGTATTGATAATGGTGGGGATCCGTAAGCGGTCTTGGTCCGGTCGTGGACACAACAAAGCAATACACGTTGCAATGGCTAACTTAACTAAACAAATCCAAGGAAAGCTACTAGATGGATCTACTTACATAGGAGCAAGGGTGGCGGCCAAGGAGGTGGAGGACGTCCCAAGGCAGCCTAAAACTAACCCTAGGTCGTACAAGGCCAATGGGCCCAAGCGGAGGTGACGAACACCTTTGGACTTGTAGTTTGACCTCGGATTCTGCTGCAGCATCAGATTGTTTCGTCTATAACTCAACGCTCCGGACGGATTTAAGGTGATTCCAACGTTGGAAAATGCACGAAATCTATTTTCCAACAAAAAAAGAATCAACCAATTTGGAGTCCGTATGAAAAAGTTATAGACGTTTTGAGTCAGGTGTGTCTTTGGTAGTCCGGAATCTGAGTCCGTGACGTGAGAGACTTGGACTCTATCTTCTCTTGGGCCAAAAGTGACGTGGAGAGAACTTTTGAACAGCAGGTAAACATCTCTTTCTCCCTTATCTTCATATGTGGGATTGTACAAATGTCCCATACACCTGCAATTTAGACAAAACAATAAAAAGTATGTGAAGTATTTTTGTTCTCGATAACATAAATATATTATTGAATAGTTTGCACTTAGAAATCACCTGAGAAATATGCATGTATGCAATATTTTGGTCTCATCCAAGGTAGTCATGTCCTCACCATTGCACGCCCAATCTCATTTATCTATCCGTGTGTGTTTCGGTGCCATTCTTTGCTATTGGTCCATTTGTTTCACTCTATGTAATTTGTGAATCTCTTTCAACATTTTTGACTCTTGCTAACATTTTTGTACATTAAATTTTGTGCCACTATCCTCACCGAAAGCTCCTCCATAAGCTTTACTTGTAGGTGTGAGAACCTGACAAGGATTGGTACCTATTAGTGCTATTTCATTGTCCGATTTGAGTGAATTTGATTCATTTTCAACATCGGGTCAAGGTACATTGGTATAAGTTCTTCTTTCTCCCACCTATATTTGCTCGAAGTCTTGTGATGGATAGGCAAGGCATTTCATCTGCGGTCTTCGACAACAACGACGGGCATGGAATAACTACATCACCAAAGCCTCTTCTCTCGACGCATAACGACAAGTGCAAGGCACACAATCAAGATTATAGAGCGCATCGAGAACATCTCCATCAACATTCATCAATTCAAGCAAGGAGAAGGGACTACTTCGACAAGCTGCCATAACGACATAAAGAGGAGCAAGATGCAAGGATGGAGGAGATTCGGGTCTTGATCAAGTCTTTCTTCCCTTCGTCATCTTCAAGACGGCGACGCCTGCTTTCACAAGTCTTCGAGCGCTACCACATGCAAGTGCAAATCGCCCTCGCCCACATCTACATGGCTACCACCATCACGCTTGTGATCCACATCGCCATGAAGGGCAAGTCACCTCCAAGCATCATGCGCACGACGATGATTTAACGACATCTTCACGAGCTCAAACACGACAAACGACATCATCATCATGAAGATGCTCCACAAGCGCAAATGCACAAGTCCCAACACGCCAAGTCGAAGCTTCATAAGCACAAGAGAAGACCGCGAGACGACCACCACCAAGACGGCGCTTATTGGCCACATCTACCACTTCGCATCATTCGCCAAGTGTTCTCAAGGCATCTTCGCTTTTGGACGCACGTAAGATCTTCGCCTACTTCCCACGGGCACGCCCTACATCGACTTCATCAAGTCCATGGCGACCACCTACGAACGATAGGGCTTACACTTCCATCTTCGGAAGCCCTCAAGGAAGATGGCCGAGCATGGGAAACTCCTTCGGTCATGGAGACGAGCTATGAGGTGCCACATCATATGGGCCTCCAACACCAAGACGTGTGACAAGACGGTCGAGCAAGGGCCATCCCTTCGACCACGCGCGCGACGAGCGCCGAACCTCTTCAACAACATGAAGATGACGCCTACATTGGACCATACTCCGAGTCAAGCCACGCCGACTCGCGATGGAGACATTTGCACCTACATCTCTCCGCACTCCACATATGTCGAGATGCCCAATTGCCATGTGAGGAGAGCCACCACCACATGAGTGACATGAGTGACTCCACCCTATATGACATTGAGTGCATTTCCTATGAGAGGATGAGTGTGACCACCACTAGCCCCACACATGAGAGCATGCCACACATCCTATGTGAGGTTGAGCGCCATTTGAGTGACTCCACCCACCATACGAGTGAGAGCATACTTGAGGTAGTAGTGAGCCACCAACACTTAGTGAGTGAGGTAGTTGACACGGCACATGAGGCCACTATGATTTCTAACGACTTAACCTCTACTCCTAGTGTGTTTTCTTCTTTGGTGCTAGGTCTCCTACATGATTACATGCCTATCCTCGACGCAGTCCATCCCTACATTAGAGACGCACGATGGCTATGGTGGATGATGATGAACTCCACATGGTTCCATCAAGATGAACGTGACAACGAGATAATCTTCAACACCTCACCCTACAAACACATGAGCGACGCCCAAAGGTAAATATAGGTGATGGTGCTTCTCTAGTCCCACTAGTGGACATTCTTGAGATTGATTGCTTGCATGATGTTGACCCACCTATTACCATGCTTCATGCTAGTGAAACTTCTTCATGCTGCTCGACTTACCTATTTACGATGAATATGATGATGAGCATGTTGAGTTGCCTAGTTGTGATGCTATGCTTCATAGGATATCATGTAAATTCTATTGGTCACATCATGTTTGATAATCCGCTTGACTTGTCATATGCTATGCATGAGATCAATCATATGTCTATATTTGCAATCTCTTCATAGTGACTATGCATATGCCATTAAAATAAACCCAATTTGCACATATGGCATATAGATGACAAGCCCATGGTTATTGGCTTTTGCTTCTCTTGTGATGATATTGCCATGCTTCCTTTACATGATTTGCAATTCATCTACTATGTCATACCATGATTACATTGTTCCAAATATGCATTGTCTTGATGTTGTCAATATTCTCCGTGATGTTTCCATTAATGCTCATGAGGAGACCCCATAGTTTCCTCATACATGTTTGAGATTTTGATTCATCCCATCCTTTGCATGATTCTACATAATTGCTTGCACCTTATGCATTCCATGAATAACAATGTTTCACATATTTTCTCATGATGCATTACACAATTTGAGTCTCCATTATGCTATACATAACATCAAACCTATCATGATGGATGACATGTTTCTATATCATGCATCTCATTTATTTGAGCATTGGATATTTTGTGCTAACCGATTACATGCATGTGCAAGATCATGATGGATGATGTATATGTACCATGCACACAACAATTTTTCCTTTTGTCTTTGTTTTGTGTAGGTACTCATGCATACTCGCCAACTTCTCAATCCCAAGAGTTGATTTAAACGAGCTCTTGAGAGCAACGATGACTTGGGATCACGTGGACTTTCATTCCCACTCATTCCTTTTGCGCAAGGACTACAGCGATCTCTTCTACTTGGCTCTCACACGGCTTTGGGCTATTTACCACTTGTTACCTTATGCCCATTCTATCGTGTTCACTTTGCATGTTATGCTTGCTTCTATGCCTTTGCCATGCAATTGGACCTTGCTTGCATATACCCATGATTCACCATTACGCTATTCTATGTGTATTTGCATGCTTTGTCGGAGATCCTTGTTGCTTTTGCCATGTTTATCATGTGCCCCATGCTATTGATGCTTGTTGTGTTGGGAGAGTCATGATGATCCATTGCTATTTACATATGGCCTCGCCAAGACATTCATGCTAATGTCCTCATATCTTGCTGTCATGTTTGTGCTACGTCATGTGATTTACTCATGCCCACTATTTGCACACATGACATGCTTGCCATGATTCCTTCTAGTATGTTGCATCTTCGCACTACTAGCTTGCTTTGACTTGATCGCTATGATTGCTTGCTATGTTGCATCACCCATGTTCCACTATCACTTGCTTTCTTGGGTTGATGACATATATGCTCATGCCTCTCACATGATATATCTTGATCATTGTCTCTTGTGTCCATTAGTTGCCTCTTTCATATCCACTTGTATTGAGTGCAACCATACCTGCTTATTGATCTTGGAGACTTTGACATATTACATGTGATGCATGCTTGTTTGATTGCTACTATTGCATTTGGTTGTTCTTGCATCATATGCTCCATACTATGAAACGCCCCTTGTAGTTTCTTATGATGAGCATGATGCATACACTTGTTGGGTATCTTACCACTGAATGATAGGTTTTGCATTTCCGCTTAACCTCATTTGTTTTTCCGAGTGTTTGTCATGTTCTTTCATTTTGGAGGTTTCATTACAAGGCGATATGCTATGCTGATGAACTTGGTCATGCTAAGGCATACACGATGCGTACACCAAAATTTTCGACATCCTCCTAACGGTGACCTCCTTCCTTTGAGCCATCCTCAACATACATATTGATGGGTCACTTTTCATTGTTGTTTCTTTCTTGTTGTCTACATGCTACATCTATTGGATGGAGGAGCAACATTGGAGATTGGCTCTTTGACCTTCACATTGAGGAGCGTTTGACTTATTGGATGCACCTTCGTTTTCCACTCTTGCCACAACATCGAGCATTGGTATACCAACACCTCCATATTTGTTGATTGTGCTCATACTCATGCTCGATGGACATATCACACTCACCACAAATTTGCGCCTTATGCATGGATTGACACATCAGTGATTGCTTTGTTGCATCTTGTATTCCCATGTCATCCATGATATTTGAGCTTGTTCACTTCCTTAGCAAATTTGTTGTGATCTTTCTTGATGGCATATTCATACATAATGATCACATCATTTACCATCAATTGCATGATGACATTCACATATCGAGCATCCATTGCTATGTTCATGCTTTTGATGCACCATCCCTTTATGACATCATATTGCACCGTATTGGTTGCATTGTACTCATACTCATAACACAATTGAGTGCACAATGATTGCATTTGTTCCCATGAATGCTTTGCATCTCATTCTAGATCATCTTGATAAGCTTCATGCGCTTTGTCACGACCAATCTTGCCGCATCGGACTCATTCTTACATGATGGACACTTTGTGCGCTTAACCATTGTATTTCCGAGTGTTTCTTGTGTTTGCTCTTTTGCATGTCTATCACTCCTACGACACCTTGACTACTTGGATTGCGCATGTCTTCAACTTTGTCCAACTACAAGTCCGCTCATTTACAACCGCTTCCATGGTGATGAGGATCACGATCCCAGGTCGGATCTTTCCCAAGGAGGGGAGATGATGCGAGCATACCACGCTCATCCCCATGTACACTCCAACCACTCTCCAAGCCCCAAGTATACATAAGATGATACCCTCGACTATGCGCCATTGGACCCAAGGTGAACTCACCTCTTTGAACCGCTACTTTCCACATGTGAGACATGGCTACTACCTCATGCCTGACCTTGCATACACTCAGTGCACAACCGAGACGCACCATGGAGGATCCAAGGACCAAGGCCAAGCATGGAAGAGAAGGAGGAAGAGAACTGTCAGCCCAGAATCGAGCGTACCATCACTATCACCACCTGCTGGTACTCACCGCTATACACCCAAGTACTACTATCATTTCTCCAAGCGCATTACTATCACTGCTGATTACTCTCGCCCCTCCAAGTATTACAGCTTCAGCTGATTACTACTGCCATGAGTCTTGTATTACCGCTCGTATATGCAGTATACTGCTGGCCTTTGGCCTTGTATCCTCTCCCACTTACCCCTTCGTGGCTTAGACTATAAATAGACCACCTCCACTTCCTTTCTAGGGTTAGCTTAGGTTTAGCTCATGTTTGTGTGAGAGCCTTGCTCGTCCACTCTGGTTACTTCTCCTGAGCCCAGACCTCTTCGAGAAGATCCCCAAGCGGATTCAAGACCCCTTCTAGGGTGGACTCCCATCAAGACCTCTCTCACGGAGAAGAACTGCCACAATGCTTGTATCGCCCTTGTTGACCTTGAATCATGTATCTCCCTTGTGTTCATCGATCTAGCATTTGTGTGACCGATTCCTTGTTGGTTGAGTGTTTTCCCTCGCTCCTCCCCTCGTGATTTCCTCGTGTTCTTCCGCCGCTCTTCGTGATTCCCCCGAGGGATCCGCCCAACGTGAAAGATCGTCCCACGAGGGTTCCGCTTACATCATAGGTGCTCAATACCTTATTATTGGGCCAGCCCATGTAATTTCGAAATACTTAAGTATAGGCTGTTTTAGAGTCCGTATGTGGGGAAACAAGAGTTTGGGTTGATTTCACCCCTCCACCAAGGGCCACGAAACTCTCCTCCATATATACAGCCCTTAGGGCACCGCTTAGACCTTGGGTTTTGTTTAGATTAAAAGTTCGCCATAGCTGCAACTTCGCAGATTTCGCTTTGTGTTCAACGACTGCATAAAGGCGCCACGTAACCCCACCTTGATCAATAAAGCTTTCATCTTATATTCGCAATATCCAGATTGCAATCTCAGTTTTGCTTGTTCTTCGCTTGCTCGCAGGAAACAGACCGTGGTCAGGTTGATCGTGTTCCGTGTGGTCAATAACCTCTCGGAGTTGGTTTAGCGACATATGGGCATGCCGACGCCCTCGCATCGCTCAGAGTCGGATCGCCAAAGTCGACTTCCTCCAAAGCTTAAACCACATCTCATCGAAAGACGGACACCTTTGCCTCTATCAGATTTTTAAGGTGATTCTAATTGGGTTGGAAAGAGCATGAAATCTACTTTCCAACAAAAAAGAATGACCCAATTCGAGTCCGAGTGAAAAGTTGTTGGCGTTTGAGTCGTGTATGTTCCGTGGCAAGTCCGAATCAATCCGTAACGTGAGAGACTTGGACTCTATCTTCTCTTGGCCCAAAAGTGACGTGGAGAGGACTTTTTAAACAGCACCTAAACTTCTCCTTTTCCCTTATCTTCATATGTGTATTGTACAAATGTCCCATACACCTGCAATTAGACAAAACACAAAAGTATGTGAAGTATTTTTGTTCTGGATAACATAAATGGATTATTGAATAGTTTGCACTAGAAATCACCTGACAAATATGCATGTATGCAATATTTTTGGTCTTATTCAAGGTAGTCATGTCCTCATCATGAGGAGACCCCCATAGTTTCCTCATACATGTTAGGAGATTTTGATCCATCCCATCCATTGCATGATCCCAATAATTATGTGCACAATATGCTCCCATGCATCATAATGATATTGATGTGCCATATACTTGCATTCTCAATTTGTGTCCCCATCGTGTCATACATAATAACTATTCTTTCATGATGGATGACATGTTCTTATACCATGCATCAAATTTCTTTGAGCGATGCTTATCTTGTGTTAACTCACACGGCACATACACATCATGATGGATGATGTGTACATTTACCACGCGCACAATTTCTTTTGGTTTGTGTCTCTTTGTGTAGGTACCCATGAATACTTGTCCACTTCGCAATCCCACCAGTCTGACAATCGAGCTCTAGAGAGCAACGATGATTTGGGATCCCATGGATTGACTTTCCCGCCGCTTCTTCTTCACGCCAAGTCTTCGCAGCATTTCTTCTACATGGCCCTCACTTGGCTATGGGTTGTTGTCCATTACATATTATATGCCCATCTTGCCATGTTCACTTTGCATGATATGCCCATTCCTATGCCTTTTCCATGCATTTGTGACCCATGCTTTGCTTTTTACATGATGATTGACTCATACTTTTATGTGTATTTGCAAGCTTGGTGGAGATATTATGGTTGTTGCCATGTTCCATTTGTGACCCACCCTTCTGATGATACTGTGATCTTGCTTTGTGTTCGTGTTGCTTGATATGTCATGTGCATTGTCTATGCCTATTATTTGCTCACATGACATGATTGCCATGATTTCCTCTAGTGTGTTGCATCTTTGCTCCACTAGTTTGCACGACATGATTGATATGCTTGATTGTGTTGCATCAACCATGATTCATACTTCCCATTTCATGCTATTGATGACAACCATCTATATGCTTCGCACATGATTCATATTGCTTCTTGTCATATCTCTATGTGTTGCCTCTCTCATGCTAGATGATGTACCATGTATTGAGTGCAACATTGATTCTCCTCTTGCTCATGAGATTGCCCCCATAGCATTCTCTCATATATTTGGAGATTTTGACATAATTCTTGTGAAGCATGCTTGTTCACTTCTTTTGCACCATATACCTAGTGCCATGAATATTGCCATTGTTGCATCATATTACTCATGCACTTGTGCTTCTAATGGTTATGTGCAAAAGATGAGAACCATCATGATGGATGATGTGTTTATCTACCATGCGCAAACTTTCTTTGTGTTGTTTTGTGCATGTGTAGGATACTTGGACTTTGTCTCACTTCCACTTCACGTGAGTCGACCATTCGAGCCTTGAGAGCGAACCACCTTCACTACCACTTAATTTATTCTACATCAAACTTGCTTGTACTTTGGCATTGCGAAGGACGACAAGGACACGCTTGTAAGGTGATATCCTTCTCTTTGAGAACCCCCAAACCATGATCATGGATATTATGGATCATACTACTTGTGTTGCTTTCCCATGAGACTTATTGTTCATCTTGGACCACTTGATTGCACACTTTGTTAGAGATCTTGCTTTGACTTGTCATTTTCACCATTCCATGCATCATGATATATATGCCTTGTGTGTTGCCTCCAATTCTTGGATTACTTGCTCCTCTCATATGCTTGGTTGCAACAATGTCATCACTTCACATATGCCATGTACCATTGCTTTGTCACAAGATTGACTTGATTGCTCTCACATGATGAACAATTGCTCTTTCCATTGTGTTGAGTGCCACATGATCTTCACTACACCCTATGCACATTATGCTTGGATTGTCTTGCACTTTGTCCCATGTGTTTTAGACACTTCATTTTACTTGGTGTTGTGAATGATCCATATGCCTACCATAGACCTTTCATTGAGCAATTTATGAATGCTTTTATGAACTTGAGGTAGATGCTTATTCTCTTGACACACATATTTGCATCTCTACCTCCCATTTTACATACTTGTACCCATGATATCTTTGATTGTGCTCAATTTATGCGCTTACATGCCATGTCACAATCCTTTGTCACACCATTTGCTATGCTTGATGATTTATTACTTTGTTTGGTGAATCACCTCTTGAATGCTTGATTTTGCACTAACGCTTAACCACATTTGTTTTTCCAAGTGTTTGTTCCATTTGTCCTTTTGAAGGAATCACAAGACGGTGCCACATTGGAGAGTGCCCATTTCGAGCTACTATACGATGAGTGCTTGGTGATCGACCACTTCGACACAAAGACCGCCATCTCTTTCCCATGGTGATTTTGTTTTCGATCCGAGGTCGGATCTTTCCAAGGGGAGGGATGATGCGGAGCATCCACGGTCATCACCACGTCAAGAGTCCGCTTTGGAAAGTGACACGCATACACTCTACTTTCATACATAAAGGTGAATCTTTCCTTTACACGCTGCTCACTTGACCCGCCGAGGATGGTGTACTACTTGACACTTCTCCTGTGCATGCATAGGTATTGTCTTGAGCTTCTGGATGACGAGGAGGAGTGCAAGCCAAGGATCACCTACACCATCCGCGAGGGAAGCGTGGAAGAGAAGGAAGAAGATGCGGGACAAGCTCGAAAGCCTGGAACTCTCCGCCGCTTCCCGAACTTCCGCCATCGGAACCTCCGGCCATCCCGTGGAGCTTCCTGCTCGCTGGACGGAGCCGGTCCGAGAGTGTGCTAACTCTCCGATAGCTCCGGACCTGCCTTGACCTTCGCCTCGAACCTCCTGGGCCTGGACCCGCCTCGACCTTCGCCGAACCTCCTGCGCCTGACCTTCCTATTGCCCCTCGAATCTCCGGCCCGCCAGGAGTAGACTCCGGCCAAGGCCCATGTACCCATTCGCCTCACTTACCCCTTCAGAGCTACTACTATATACTCATCCCTCCTCCATTTTAGGGTTAGCAAATATGATAGCTCATTCTTAGGTGAGCTTTGCTCCTACCTCTACTTTGAGAGAGAGAGAGATTACTACTCCCATGGAGTTCAAGACCTCCATGTGAGAAGATCCTGTGGGATATCATCAAGACCTCCCTGGGAAGATCCATCTAGGATATCATCAAGACCTCCTCTTGGAGATGAACCTTACCTTGTATCTTTCCTTTGTTGTCCATGTACCTTGTGGATCTTGTGTGTTTGATTGTCTAGTGGATGTGTGATTGGACTTGTTCTTGAGTGTTTCCCTTGTGATTTCTCCCGCTTCTTCCCCATGTTCTTCGTTGATGCGAGCATCCCACGGTCATCACCATGTCAAGAGTCCGCTTGGCAAGTGACACGGCAACCTCTACTTCTCATACATAAAGGTGAATCTTCTCCTTACACGTGTTCACTTTGACCCCTCTCGAGGATGGTAT
This sequence comes from Aegilops longissima, assembly GCA_021605205.1. Taxonomy (NCBI): domain Eukaryota; kingdom Viridiplantae; phylum Streptophyta; class Magnoliopsida; order Poales; family Poaceae; genus Aegilops; species Aegilops longissima. The sequence continues at coordinate 6,345 of JAHIAM010009994.1, read as the reverse complement.
ACTACTTGACAGCTTCCTGCGGTGCATGCATAAGTATTGCTCTGAGCTTCAACCGATGTCGAGGAGGAGTGCAAGCGCCAAGGAACGACTTACACCGTCCATGAGGGAAGCATGGAAGAGAAGGAGGAAGAGAACCTCGCCGCCTGTAACGAGCGGTACTATCGCCTCCAAGCGGCATTTAATACCAAGTTGCACCACCGCCATGAGCCTCCAGACACCGCCTCCGCAAGTTAGCAATTGCTGCCTTTGGCCTTGTATCCTCTCTCCACTCTACCCCTCCGTGGCTTAGACTATAAACAGACCACCTCCACTTCCTTTCTAGGGTCAGCAAATATGATAGCTCATTCTTAGGTGAGCTTTGCTCCCTACCTCTACTCTTGAGAGAGAGAGACTACTACTCCCATGGAGTTCAAGACCTCCATGTGAGAAGATCCCATGGATATCATCAAGACTCTCATGGAAGATCCTTCTAGGATATCATCAAGACCTCCTCTTGAGATGAACCTTACCTTGTATCTTTCCCTTTGTTGTTCATGTACCTTTGTGATCTTGTGTGTCTGATTGTCTAGTGGATGTGTGATTGACTTTTGAGTGTTTCCCCAGTGATTTCTCTCCCTCTCCCCGTGTTCATCGTGGTTCTTCGAGGATCCCACCCAAACGTGAAAGATCGTCCCACGAGGGTTCCGCCTCACATCATCTATGGTATCATGAGCCACGTTGATCACGTTATTGGAGCCCCTACCCCTCTTTTCTAGCTTGATTTTGTTGATTTCTGCCCTAAATCCAAAAATCCCCACCAAAAATAGCCCCAATTTTTTTGTGATTTGTTAGTTTTGATGATGTTTTGTTGATTTTATCCATGGATTTGCTTTGGTTTCAGTGGATCTAGCATTTCCCCAAGTTTCCCACTTCCCATCCAACGAAATCTCTCCAATTTTGACCTCAAATCATCCATTTCCACCCCAAAATCGCTACTTCTATCCGGATTTGCGGTAATCCCGACACGAGGCAGGGTAATCGCATTCTTCCAAGCGGATTACCGCTTAGTACCTCCAAGCGGTACTCACGCCTTCCAAGCGGCACTACCGCCCTCCCAGAGCCAGATTTTATGAAACTCCGACACTCGAGCGGCACTCATCACTTTCTGCTCTAAGCGGTATTATCATGCCACTTAGCGAAGGTACTACCGCCTCCCCAATGCAGGTACTACTGCCCTAGCCAGCTTAGCCTTCCGACTTTCACCGCTTTCGCCATAACTAATTCATCCTGAGTCCGATTTTGACGCTCTTTAGCTCGCTTTGAAGCTATTGTCATCCCCTTCCAATAAAAAATACTACCATCACCATTTGACTCCATCAAATTTTGTAAACTTTGGCATCTTTGCCTAGGGCTTCCGCACATCCTCCGTGATAACCACCAATCGACTTCCGCAACCCAACCAATTTTGTTCCCATAGCATTAGTGGTTGCTTGAGTAGTGATTCGAGTCTCCTAAGGTGTTTCTGCTACTTAGGGACGATTGCTTCTTCATCAACCACCACCACCACTTCCACATAGGCTTGCCCACCATACACTTCCGACAAACCCAACTTAACCCAATAGTTGTTTGAGCTTGTTTGAGTTGTGGCTTGTGTCCTAAGGTGTTTTCTGCTTACTTAGGGATGGCAACTTCAACTCCGACATGTATAGCCCATCATTCCACTTTCGCATTGCCAAGTGCAAACCACCACCACATTCTCCGCTACCACCATTTGACATTTGTCATTTGAGATTTTGAGTTCATGGTTTTTCCGCTTCCTAAGGTGTTTCGCTACTTAGGGACGTAGTCTCCATCATCTTGGTATCTACATCAAGAACACCGCCACTCATCATCGCAGCGACCAGTAACTCTCTTTATTTACACCATTGTATATTCCCTTGCAAATTGCATTGATAACCCTAGCCCATTTTATGCTATTTGCCTATCGAGACTAGCCATTTGAGTATTGCCGCAACGTTATTTGCACATTAGTGATCTACACCATCCATTGCATACATACCATATCATCTTGGTATCATCATATCATCCATTGTGTCACAATATCTCTTCTAAGACATACAATAGCTATCTTGGTTTGTGCATTGTGCAAAAGTGGCCATACAATACAAAAAAGAGAATAAGCTTTTGCAAAAGAGAAATAGCAAAGAGCTTGTAAGCAATAGCCATAGCATCCAAATATATCATATGGTATCATACTTGATCATCTTGGATCATTGTGAGGGAAACACCGGAACCATACATACATAGCATACTTGGGATAGAAAGTTTATCCATTTTGCATCTTATAGGTTGTGCACAAGTGTCGATCCGCCTTATTGAGCAATCGGCTAGCTGCTCTCTTTGAGTTGTGCAACACGCAGCGTTTTGGTGGATTCCACATTTTGAGCTCATTCCTTGGTTGCACGGCCCCATTTATCTATCCGGTGTGTGTTTCCGTGCTAGCATATTGCTATTGGTCTACTTGTTTCATTATGAATTTGTGAATCTCTTTCAACATTATTGACTCTTGCTAACATTTTGCATCAAATTTTTGTGCCACTATCCTCACCGAAGCTTGCCATAAGCTTTACTTGATAGGTGTGAGTGAACAAGTCCTACCAATTCCACTATTCTTTCATCTCACATTGAGTGAAACGGATACATCCTCAACTTTGGGAAAAGGTAACTTGGTATTGTTTATCTCATTTCCTACTCACCTCTACTCGAGTCTTACGATGGATAGGCAAGGCATTTCATCTTCGGTCTACAACAACAACGACGAAGTTCGATGCCATGGAACAACATCCACGACGCCAAGATGCAAGCTAAAATGGAGGAGATCAAATCCTTCATCAAGTCCTACAAGTTTATCTTCGCCATCTTCGAGAAGACGCTCAAGAGCACATCCTTCCGAGCCACCATCTCCAGAACATCACATCGACATCGACACCATCATCAACAAGAACGTGGAAGGTCAAGAGCTCAACATCAACAACCGCCAACGACTTCACCATCTCCTTGGCATCTTCGCCAAGTTTACTTCAAGGCATCTTCGCCTCGGATATTCGCAGATCTTCGCCAACAAGCACCCCAAGACTACGCCAAGAGAAGCTCCCCAAGCTCAAGTCCGCGACTTCCATTTAGCTACTACGACCTCGACATCGACCATGAGATTCTTTCTATGGGACTCAAGAACACGAGGAGTACCTCGAGTGGGAGCGCTTATGACTACTACCCGCTACACATCAAGTTCCTCCCAAGATCAAGTGAGCGCGCCACAAGAAACTTCCACGACACGCCGACATGGTGGCTTCACACACCTTCTTGAGTGCTACGAGATGAGTTGGCCCAAGATGAAGAGAGCTTTACGAGAGTTCGTGCCTCCAACCTACACTTGAACAACTTCGACGCCAATTGGAGAACACCATCCATGGATCCAAGTCCATCGACGCCAGACTTCAAGGAGATGAAGATTGCCTTGCGACGAGCAAGCAGGTGTGGATTTAATTCCCATGTCAATGAAGTTCCACTTCATGATGGGATTGCACAATGACATCTCCAAGACCATCTTCTCGAGAACTTCAAGTCCATCGATGACTACTACATTGGTGCCTCCTATGAACAAGAATTCATGAAGGCCAAGGCTTCTCCACCCCAAGCACACTTCAAGGTGACCAACCTCTATGACAAGCATGAGGCTAGTACCACCACGATGTCCAAGCCCGACAAGCTCCAAGACGATGATCCCAAGTGCAACTTCACCGCCATCCCTCTTGTGGCATTGATGATGCCGAGTCTACCTTGACTCTTTTCAAGTTATGAGACAAGCACGACTCACGGAGACCTTCTCAGGACCAAGCTTTGGAGGCAAGGGACAAGGTGGCAAGCAAGGATGATGCTTCCATCTTGGAGGCTTAGAGTGATGATGTGCCATCTTCTACCTTCATCCACATGCATTTGACGATGAGATGGTTGGAGTATTTCACTTCTATTACCACGCAGAACGTATGATGACTTGAGTGACTTGTGCCACCATATTGAGAGTGAGAGTGACGCCACCACTTCAGCCCCATATATGACGAGAATTGCCCCACCTTCATGTGAGGAGAGCCACAACCACCACTTGAGTGAGATGAGTGACTCCACCATACGAGAGTTTGAGTGCACCCTATTTTGAGGGAGTGAGTGAACCACCACATAGGAGAGAGTGAGATAGTTGATAGGTCATGTGAGGCCACTTTCAACACTAACGACTTGACCTCTCCTCTATTGTGTCTTCTCATTTGGTGCTAGGTCCCATTTATGATGACGCCGATCCTCGACGACTTTCGTCCTCCCTTTGGACAAGATTTATGGCTATGGTGGACTATGATGCACCCCCACATGGTTCCACTCAAGATGAAGATGACCACCATTTGGTCTCTTCCCACTCTCACCTACACCACTTGAGTGGAATGACAAAGGTAACATAGGTGACGTATGATGCTCTAGTCCCACTAGTGGACATTCTTGACATTGATTGCTTGCATGATGTTGATCACCCTCATTGACATGCTTCATTCTAGTATGATTTTCCCATGTGATGATTTGCCCATTTATGATGAATATGATGATTCTCATGTGGAGTCTATTAGTTGTGATGTATGTTACTATAGGATTTCTTGTGAATTCTTTTAGGTCACATCATGTTTGCTAATCCGCTTGACTCTGTCATATGCTATGCATGAGATCAACCATATGTCTTATTTGCAATCTCTCATAGTGACTATGCATATGCCATTAAAATAAACCCAATTTGCACATATGGCATAGATGACAAGCCCATGGTTATTGGCATTTGTTTTTCTTGTGATGATATTGATATGCCCTTTGCATCATTTATCTCATATGCCATGCCATGCCCACCTAGCTTCTGATATGCATTGTTTTGATGTTGTCCATTTTCTCCAAATGATATGTCCGCTATTGCTTATGAGGAGGCCCTATAGTTTCCTCATACATGTTAGGAGAATTTGATCCATCCTATTCATTGTATGATTCCATACTTGTAAAGCACCCATATGCTCCCCTATGAAGAAACATGCTTTTGATGTGCCATATACTTGCATTCTCAATTTGTGTCCCCATCGTGGTCATATACAATAACTATTCTTTCATGATGGATGACATGTTCTTATACCATGCATCAAATTTCTTTCGAGCGATGCTTATCTTGTGCTAACTCACACACATCGCATACACATACTATGATGGGATGATGTGTACATTTACCACACACAATTTCTTTCATTTGTGTCTCTTTTGTGTAGGTACCATGAATACTCTGTCTAACTCGCAATCCCATTTCAAGTTGACAAACGAGCTCTAGAGAGCAACGATGATTTGGGATCCATGGATTGCTTTTCCACCACTTCGCGCAAACACTTCCGATTTCTTTTACATGGCCCTCACATGGTTGGTAGTTGTTCATTATATATCCTCCCATCTTGCCATGTTCACTTTAATATGCCCATTCCTATGCTCTTTGCCATATTCAGGTTCTATTACATATGATGATTGATCTAGTACTTGTATGTGTATTTGCAAGCGTGGTGAGATATTGTTTGGTATTGCTATGATTGCTTTGTGCCCCATGATGACACTATGATCTTGCTTTGTGTCTTGCGGTTTATATATGTCATGTGCATTCCCTATGCCTATTATTTGTTTACATGACATGATTGACATGATTTTCTTCAGTGTTGCATCTTCGCCCACTAGTTTGCAACGACTGATTACTATGCTTGCTTATGTTGCATCAATTATTTCATTATGTTGATGACAACCATCTATATGCTTTGCACATGATTCATATTGTTTGTCAATATCTCTATGTGTTGCCTCCCTCATGCTAGATGATTTGCCATGTATTGAGTGCAACAATGATTTCTTCTTGCTCATGAGATTGCCCCATAGCATTCTCGAATATTTGGAGATTTTGACATAATTTTGTGAAGCATGCTTGTCTTACTTATTTGCACCATATACCTAGTGCCATGAATATTGCCATTGTTGCATCATATTACTCATGCACTTGTCCTTCTAATGGTTTTGTGCAAAAGATGAGAACCATCATGATGGATGATGTGTTTATCTACCATGTGCATATGTTCTTTGTTTTGTTGTGTGCATGTGTAGGATACTTGGACTTTGTGTCGACTTCCACTTCACGTGAGTTGACCATTCGAGCTCTTGAGAGCGAGCCTCATACATTCTACCACGACTCGCCTTCAACCGATTTGCTTCCACTTGCATTGTGAAGAATGCACAAGGACACGCCTTCAGGTG
>JAHIAM010009992.1:0-19140 GCA_021605205.1 Aegilops longissima | reverse complement strand
TTAAACTATTTGTGTGTTTTCAGACAAGTCTCAAAGGCAACGCCGACACCTTTAGAGATTCGCAAAACATTCTCGGATATTGCTATATATGCATCGGTTTCAATTGTGTCTTTCAATAGTTGCTGCTGCTCCACGCTTGCCTCCTACGCCCGCTTTTTTTGGCTAGGTGTGCAAAGGAGAACCATCGTGATTGTGCTTCCAGCTCACATGGTTAAGCACCTCAGCTGGAGAAAGTCAAACTGATCGTCACAATAAGCGAAACTGGTCAGCGATCCGATGACGGTAGTTAAACGACGGGCCATTCATAATAATGGGTCAAGTGTTTACAGCTTGACCTCGATCGTCGCCAACACTACCGGGGCTATTAATCGCCTCCCAAACTAAATCTCGATATTTTGCTCTTACATTGAGCTGAGGTTTCATGATCATGCTTAGCATGACAACCCAAAGAAAGGAACCGATAGAGGGACTATTTTCTTTGGAAGACATTTCTTCCTTAAATAGTAATATAACATATCTCTCTCCGCATACCTTTGTTTATAAAACCGTATGGCCAGATTGCCTTGTTTGTTGTAAATCTTCGCCCTCATAAAGGCTTTATAAAGTAGGATAAACACCCCGGCTATTGGCTTAGGAGGTGGAAGCCGATGGTCGGTCAACAAAGTTTTGTACAATGCGGATCCGAGCATTAATGACGTAAAGTACTTGGATACATAGAGTCATTACACATAATTTGTGATTTTACTATGGATATCAATCTTTAATTCGCCACCCGTGCCGTGACATTAATGCTCGGGGCTACTGGCTTCGGGCTTATTATTTACAAATATTAAGTACATCGATCCCCTGATTCGTGTTGCCACCGACAAAGTTGTCTGGGGCTACCGCATTGCCCGTCCAATGCAGTAAAATTTTAAGTGTAATACGCCTCCGAGGAGATTTTGATCCTCAGGTTGGTCGGACGCACCCAACCCGAGTCTTGAGGATCGAGCACGCCGCTTTTGTGTCCCAAGTATTCTGCCGAGTTAGGACTTGATCCTCGGCCGATTTTGCAAATCAACCCGAGTCTCAACCTGCTACGGGATCAGCGGTCTTATGTCATCCTTCAGTGCATCTCGGTTTTAGACCGATACCCACCTTGAGGGCTACCGCTATGTATCTCGGCAGAGAATAAATTGCACCAATCAAAATATTGACAAAATCGCCCACATCCGGGTGGTGCACCACCGAAGCAGTGCCAAGACAAAGCTCCAAGCGCCTAGTGGCTGGCTCCATAGAGGGCATTTCGCATTAAGCTCGCTAAACTCCTTCAAACTTCTTTGAACCAAGGTGATTTACTTACACCCTGATACAGCCGGCGTTGGAGCTCTGATACATAGTCCGCGTTGAGCTCGGATATAGTCCGCTGGATCTTGATACATAGTCTGACGTTGAGCTCGATACATTCCGCGTTAGAGCTGGGAAGTAGTCCGCATTGGTGCTCAGTCATGCAAAGATACTCGAATGTAGTCCGCGCTGGAGCTTCGGACAAGCAAGAGGACGCTCCGCTCGGAACAACTTCAAACCCGAGGTGTGGCATAAAATAACAAGGCATTGATAAAGGCCGAAACTTAAAGGGCTCCTCGGATACCCGACGGTAAACTCGCTTAATGCATTTCTACGATCCTCAAGATCAAGATGAGAAGATTTGTTGAACCAGTTTTCAAGACCGACAATCAAGATGAAGAACGGTTCGAAGAATCAGGGAGCCCCTAAACTTGAAGACCGGTTCAGGGGATTGACGGTGTCCTCGGACTAGGGGCTACTCCCACGCCATCTCCCGACCGTTAGATTGGGCCGAGGACCCCATGGTCAGATACCATGGGCTGCCCGACAATGCCGTGACACAAGGAAGATTCCACAAGACTTGGGCGATCAAGACAAGGACTCTCCCCACCGGGCGATTCGCTAGGAATCTTGTTATCCTAGGCCTCTCGTGCATTATATAAACCGAGGCTAGGCTAGTCGATAGATATGAACAACAATCATACCATAGGCTAGCTTCTAGGTTTAGCCTCTCCGATCTCGTGGTAGATCTACTCTTTGTACTACCCATATCATCAATATTAATCAAGCAGAGAGTAGGTTTTACCTCCATCGAGAGGGCCCAACCTGTAAAAACATCGTGTCCCTTGTCTCCGTTACCATCCGCTTAGACGCACAGGCCGACCCCCTACCCGAGATCCGCCGGCTTTTGACATCGACATACCAGCCCTCCTCCTGTCTATATAAACCGGAGAGGTTGGTCCCTGAAGGCCGATCACAATTACTAATCATACCATCATAGGCTAGCTCTTAAGGTTTAGCCTCTACGATCTCGTGGTAGATGTACTCTTGTACTACCTTATATCATCAATATTAATCAAGGTGAAGTAGGGTTTTACCTCCATCGAGAGGGCCCCAACTCTGGGTAAACATCCAGGTCCTCGCTTCCTATTACCATTAGCCTTGACGCATGATCGGGACCCCTACCCGAGATCCGCCGGTTTTTGATAATCGACATTGGTGCTTCATTGGAGAGTTCCTTCCGTCGTCAGCCGCCACGCTCGGCGGTCCTTCAATCATCATCAATGACGCTGCTGGTGGCGTAGATCTTCTCCCCGACAGATCTTCTGCTGCCATTTTCAGACTACATGCCAACTTGCTTGGCCATCTGGAGCGATCGACTGACACCACGCCTGGCCACCATCATCATCGTCTGGAACCTGAACTATACACGGGCGGACATCCGCTGGAGACTTGATCTTCGGCGGATTGGGGCCTATGCCAGAGCACCGGACAACAATGACGTAGCACGGCTTAGGACCTGCCGGCCGGATTAGCTTCCGGGTATCACCCCGCAAGATCCCCTGACCTAGATCCGGAGCAGGCTGCGCTGCCCAAGGATCGAGAGGATGGACTCCGCCCGCAGGTCGTGATTCCTCATCGGGCGGCGGAGCTCAATGACGGTCTCTACCTCTGCGGTGGTTCGTGACTAACCCTCGACCAGATCCGACATTGGTTCCACCGCAGACACTCTCAGCCCGCCGTCGGCCAGATGGGCCTCGTAATGGAGTTCACCACTTGGATATCTTACAAAGATTCTCGCCCTTTGGCGACATGTTGGACCTCATTAAAGTCTCTTTTGTCGTGAGGTCTTCACGAACTATGTCCAGCTCGAGTGGGAGGCACGCCGATTAAGGAATTCATTGCCCACCCACCACCCACTTCATTGCCACATGGTCGATGACTTAACCGAGGTAATGAACTTCGATTCAAGACATCGACGTATGGACGATTTATGCAGGAGAAGACCATGAACCATCACATCAAGTGTGGACAGCCACCTCTTCTTATGATATATATATATGGTGGACAATTCAAGGAAACAAATGGCGAGGAGGCAACGGAGGATAAAACTCGTGAAAAAAGCAAAGAATGGGCGCGTGCCGGGCGCTTACCCAAGCCCCGCCACACCAATACCGCCCAGAGACGTAAAACAACCCAATGGTGTCAAGAAGAATAACCCTGATCAGCCCGCCGAAAGTGTCTAACAGAGGATGAGTGGTCAGCTCGTAAGAACAAAGGCGACGATTTTATACTCGGGAGGACAGCTACATGCCCTCCGAAGACGTAGATTAGCCTTTGGCGACGACTTAGTTCGGGCGTGCTCGAGGATCCCGTGAGCAGGAGCGCCTTCAAGCTTCGTGGCTTATAGCCACCGCGAGGAGCCTGAAAAAACAGCAAAGAACTCCAAGCTGATCAAGACCTGCTCATGCATTGATGGACTGAAGTCCCGGCAGCCGAGGAATACGGACTCGAGCACCATACGGCTGACCGTCACCTGCGGGTTGATAAAGCGTGCATACCAGTCCGCATACCAGCCAACACCCCCACGCCAACACACTACAGCCCGGGCAACAAATCGGACATCCAAGATCTATCTACGGATCAAGGGCGCCGCACGCGACGAGGATGGCGTCACGCCGGATACACTTTCAACAAGTCCGCCGGGTGAATACTCATGAGTATACATAGCCCAAAGATAGAGGCACCGCACCTTGCTCCGCTTCACCGATGAAGTAATGGATCATGAATTCGTAAGGGTTCAAACCAGAAACATCGAATCATACGATGGCACAACAGACTCTCGCAGTATGGATCAAGATTTTCTTCTCCACATTCACATGGCCCATGGAGACGATCCGCACGCCATCAAATACCTTTCCCTTAAGCTCAAAGGACCATTCCGCAGATCGCTAAACAGCCCGCCAAAGAAATTCCATTGGCAGATGGGGAAACCTAGAAGACGATTACTCGAACTTCCGGTGGCACATATGCCGACCACCGACGCCGATGACTTGAGCCACATTACTCAACAGCCCGGAGAGTCAGCCAGAAATTCGGACTCGCTCCTAACTAAAAGAACCAAATAGTCGATTGTCCGGATGTCGGGTTCTCGCGGCTTTTTAAGTCTAATATCCGGTGATTTAGTGGCTATCTCGACACCTTGGCCAAGAAAAAACCAAGTCCATGGCAGCTCACAACACTAATGACCCGCTTTTTATGCAAGCAGGACAGTTGGTTGGCTCATAGCAGACTACGCCACATTCTCGCAATTCGATGGCCGCGATAATAACGACAAGCCATGGCGAATGCATATAAGAGATGGAACAACGGGCGACAACATCAAGACATGGCAGTCAACGCCGGATTCAGCGGATCCAAGCCCGGCAGCGGAAGAAGCCGCGAAAGAAATAATCGTGGACCGCCCAACCTGGACTGCGATACTCGAGCGCTGTAAGCAAATTCATGGCACTTTCGACAAGCTGTGCAACCACACCAATAGAGATTGCTGGGTATTCAAACAGGCCGCAAGATAAACGCCAAGACAAGGACAAGGGGCTGCACAAATGACGTAAGATGAGGAGGCCGTGTCAAAACCGCGGATCTCGGTAGGGGGTCCCGAATCGTGTGTCTAGGGCGGATGGTAACAGCGGATAAGGGACATGATGTTTTTACCGTGTTCGGCCCTCTCGATGGAGGTAATAATTACCCCGCTTGATTAATATTGATGATATGGGTAGTATGAGAGTAGATCTACCACGAGATCGTAGAGGCTAAACCCTAGAAGCTAGCCTATGGTATGATTGTTGTTCATCCTACGGACTAAAACCCTTCGGTTTATATAGACACCGAATAGGGTTAGGGTTACACAAAGTCGGTTACAATGGTAGGAAATCTACATATCCAGATCGCCAAGCTTGCCTTCCACGCCAAGGAAAGTCCTATCCGACACGGACGAAGTCTTCAATCTTGTATATTCATAGTCTAGGAGTCCGCCAAGATGATAGTTCGCTATCCGGACACCCCTAGTCCAGACTCCTCAAAGAGCCCTTTAACCAGGCTTCAATGACGCACGAGTCCGCGCCGCATATTGTCTTCGGCATTGCAAGGCGGTTCCTCCGAATACTTCATAGAAGGTTTTGAACACAAGGATAGTGTCCGCTCTCAAAACAAGTTCCACATACCACCGAGAGGGAATAATTTTTGCACAGATTCCGCCGACGATTCGCGGGCGTGATATCACACCATGGCCAGGCCTTTATTCGAATCGCTTTTTACCGCCCCACCTTAGCGCTGAAGCGAGGCGGTTTCTTGGCACGCCTTATCAAAGCGTAGATCGTGCCCCTTATTCCGGGATTCTCATCAATACGGACGGTAACCCAACCGTGCCCGCTGGCACACCTCCTCTATCAAGGCGCAGTCCCAATCGACCACGGGAGGGCTCTTGGTATTCAACCTCTTTATAATGAGACCAAGGCCTCTTCTTTTTCCACCTCCATCGAATTCGCTTCGACTTCGAAGTTCTAACACCCAAAGCTTAAGATTTAGGCGCTTAGGACCTTCGACGATGTCCGCCCGACCAGCTCAAGCCGATGGATGTCTTCTTCCGTCACGTAAGAAGATGTGCTAAAGCTGCTAGACGCCAGTATCTAACCGGGCGAGATTTCGTGACACGCTGCCTCGCTCTGGGCAGGTCATTCCTAACCCGAGCCCGGCGAGAGCGTGGTGTTCGTGGTCTCACTTCCTTCGGGTTTAGGCTTCCCGACGGATCCCTTTGTGCGGGGCCTCATGTTTTATTATGGGCTGATTTCCATCCATCCTCCATATCTTGTCATTCATTGTCGATGTGAAGCCTTTCCTCCATATTACCCTCACTTTGGATTGTGGCTCAAAACCTTCAAGGTGGAGCCAAGATGATCGAGGGGCAACAAGCAGAAAGCGGAGGGGCGGTCATAAGCAAGTGTGCCGATGCTTCAGGGTCGAGGGCTCTTTTCAAGAGGAGCTTGGTTTAGGCAACGGGGAGTGGTTTTATATCACCGCCCTGTGGGCACCAAATGGGTGGCGCCACCCGCTTCCGGCCAGTCCACCACAACGGCCGGCATCATGGGTCAACTGGGCTCGACTGGGCCGCCCAAGGACGCCTCTGCTGCAGGGCCGTATTCGAGACCTCCAAGAAAGAGAGATCAATCTGGTCGTGGGCGCAGGTTATGCTCGATTCGGCTGCTTTCTCGCCTCGCAAACGCCACCCTCCGCCTGTGGGAGTTTAATCCAGAGGGACCACGAAGCCTCTAACATTTTATGGGCGCGACGCCCAAGGAGATGTACAAACTGTTCTTCGATCACAAGAGAAGTGTCTCGACTTGACCAAGGACGCAGGTCTAAGCTGCAATCACCTGTGATACTCAAGTAAGTAACCTCAGAACCGGACAGGCTGTTCATTCATTTATCATATATGCCCTTTAAGGGAGCCGCTTGAACAGGAGTGGATAGCCAAGGCAAAGTTGATAAGGTGTCCGCTCCCTCCTGAGACCACGCCGATCCCATGCTGACCAAGATGTTGAAGGCCGCGCTTTTAAAGAAGGCTAAGGGGAGCTGGAAGCAACCGCCTCCACGAAGGAGGCTTTCAAGGAAGAGGGATCAAGGATCCTCCCTCCAAGGGAGAAGAGGACCGCTCAAGACCCGGAAGCCAAGGCCTCAAACGGGAAAGAAGTTCGCCGAAAGTCCGCGCGGGAAGTACCCCAGCCGCACTATTTCTAAGGGGATCAGCCTCCAGCCGAGCCGTAAGTAAAAAGAAGGGGTCCTGTGAATAAAGAACATCCTTTATTTATTTCAAGATAACCGAAATTGTATTTTGTAGTTCGGATCTCAGCCCTTCTCAGCAGAGCTCGCCTTCTGGGATCTTTCGCCCGAGATGATAGAAAGCGAACGCCCACCTATCGCGCTCCTTGCAGAGGCGGGCCACTTCAAGTGTCGCACGGAGAGTTTTCTGAGTCCGCGGGCCGACGGTCCGCGCCAACCGGGCGTAAGCGGTCGGAGAAGTGAAGGACCTGCTCGGGCGAAAGCGATATCTCGAAGATCACCGTGGCGCTAATGGCTATGGTAATTGAAAGAATTGCATCCGCGAGAGCGGATTGCATGAAGCCGCCGTAAGTTTATCGATGGGGTTTGAGGTAACGAAAAAATGATGTACCTTTCCGGACTTATGCATATAGAATGCGCCTATAGATAGTAGCCTCGTGATCGCATGTATGTCACAACCGACAGCTGCGCCGAGGATCATAATCTCAGTTAACATGTCGCCGCTCCTATGTAGGTATGGGCGCTCGTGGTTAGCCGGACCGATGAATTTACAAACTAAAGCGGGTAACTTGACAAGGCGGATGCGGACATCGCGCTGGTCAATAAACGGTTTGACGAGTCACAAGCTTCTCCGCTGCGACACCGTAAGTGAGCTTGACGCCTATGCCTTACAACTTGTATGCTTTGATGCAGACGGTGTCATTGCTGGAGAGGTTCCGGCGAACTTGCCCGAGCTAAAGAGGAAGCCCGAAAGAGTAATGCGGTTATGAAGGCGGCCAAGAGCTGAAAGCCAACGGGCTGCTCACTGCTGCAAGCAAGAGGAAATGGCCGACGGCCCTGAAATCAAGAATACTACCGACCGCTGCGTAGGATCTTGAAAAAGAACGCTGCGGAACAAGAGGACCTGAAAAGGCCACCGCCGAATCCAAGGATGCCTGCTCGCTATGAGAGCTGCCAAGGAGGAGCTGAGTCAGCCGATATTGCGGCTGGAAAACCGCTTCTCGCTAAGGAGGAAATATACGGATCCGGCGTATGCCTAGCTTGGACAAGCTGTGGAGTTCGGAGGATGCTTATCTCGACTTAGCGGGCGAAGCGCCGCAGACGCGATTGAGCACTTCCGAGGCCGAAGGGCACATGTAAGGGAAGAGCTATTTTGGTCGCAATTCCATAGTCCGGAGCGCCCTCTTCCGCTGACCGATCGGTTGGCCGAATGGGCCGAGCTGAATCGATTATCCGGACTTGCTATGAAGCATGTCATGACTCATTTGTGGCCAAAGCGGACTCAAATCAAGAGTTATTTTGGCTTAGTGCAGCAGTTCCTTGGTGCGGTATCACAGACGACGCAATGAAGCGGTCGGCATGTATTGAGGGGGCGCGGATGGCTTTGCCCGTCAAGGCATACCGGGCTGAGATGAAGGCCACCGATATTAAGGCCCCTCAGATTCGGACGGCAGCCGAGTACCAGCCGAGCGCTATTTTGAGGAAGTTCTTCCGCACTGCTTAATAGAGACGCAGTTGCTCAAGGATGTTATGTTTGAATGACATGTATAATTTTATGAAACAATGTTTCAATTTAATGTAAGAGCTTTTTATACTTGTGCCTTCAAGTAGCAAACTACCTCCGTGCGGCCGCTGATGTATATATGTATATAAGTTTCTAAAGATGGCAGTTTCGGCTTGCAGCTATCACGCATATAGTAAAGGGGTGTTTGCAAAGAAGTCGCGCTTTCACACTTAATCCAACGCCTTGGTCCTATAAAGGAGGTGGTAGCGAGCAAACTAGGCAACCGGACTATAATGCTTTTATCACTTTCACTTAGCCATAGGAGTTCGATGGTGGGGCTACTATATAGCCCTGGGGCACCACACTCTCCGAATTCAAAAGGAGCAAAGTTCTGACCGAAAACGGTCCTTCGTTAATGCGGAGGAATTCTAAACATTCCCGTGAGTCATCGAGTGGTTGACCAGCCCTCGCTATGTCACAGCCCCAGAGCTTGCTTGTAACTAGTGGCATTGCATCCATGCATCATGTTTAAATTTCTAAGAAACTTGAAATGGGGATTGCCTAAACCCTAGCATTAAAGCAATTCAAATAGGTTCAACCAAAATATTTTCAATGACCTCAAATATCCTTTTAAATGTCCATGATTTATGGAAAAGGTGAAAGCTTCTACCGTAGATAATGCATATTTTTCCGTGACATTTGGTCATTGAATTAAATCATTATGGTATTTGAGTTGAGTATAAAAGTTACCATTAAATATTGTTGTTCCAAATATTCTGAGATTTATTGTGTGGTTTGAAAATAATTCAAATATACCTACAAAAATTACGTAATTAACCAAAGTGCTTTGTTGGGTTTTTAATTGCAAACTTAAAGCAGATAATAGAAAACTAAAACAAATAAAAGAGAGAGAGAGATGCCCACCTTACCCGGCATGCATAACCGCCCTCGCTTCTGCAGCCGCCCACAGGCTCCAGCCCACTAGCCATCGTTCTCCCACCTCTCGCCAAGAGGACGAGAGGCGCAGGGCCGACGCAGTCAGCCGCACGCCAGCAGCCACCTCCACCCTGCCTGCTTCAACCCCCACCCCCACCCCGACGCCTGACGCCCCCGAGCGCCACACACCCTCGACCTCTCACTCACCGTGGTCTTCCTCCTCTACTTCTCACCCAAGACGCACCACCGAGCGGCCTGCCGCCACTGCCGCTGCTCACCGCGCTGCCACCGCCCCCCCTTGCTTCCCGACCAGCTCAAGAGCTTCGCCAGGCCGCCTCGCCTCCCCGCCACAATGCGAGGAGAAGCCCCGAGGCGCCGCCTCGCTTCCTTCTTTCGACCTCCGCCTGTCGCTGCCGCCTCGATCTGGCCGAACTCCCGGACGCCCCCGAGCCCGCTAACCACCTCTCCTCTCCATGGTGAACTCCTCCTCCCCTAGCTCCCGTGCTTGTTTGGGCCCGTGAGCCAGCTGCTTCCACCTCACCCAAAACTCCCGCCGCCATCGCCATGGCGCCGCGGCTGGGCCACCTCAGCCATGCTGAAAGCATGTTACCAAGTTCGCCTCCCCCAGAGCCCGCAGCGCCTTCCGCTTCCCTCTAGTGCACTGCAGGCCGAGCCCGAGCTCGCCTCGAAGCCCGGCTGTCGCTTTAGGGTCAAGCCGCCAAGCGCCGATTCCACCCCCACTCCCAACTTAACTCCACCAAGAGTCATGTCCGCCCTCAGCCCACTGGATGCCTCCATGCCCATTTGTCACCGGAGCGCCAAAATCACTTCGCGCTGCTGTTGGCTCGGAAGGCTAAACGCTGCAGCCGACTTTTGATTCTTGACCATGGTCAGGCCCTCAAGCTGACTCTCCGAGTCACGACAGTGGGGCTCAAATTTCGTTAACTATTTAGGATTAGTTTTAATTAATTTTAGTTAAACTAATTATATCGACATCGCTGACCCACTGTCAAGTTTGACCTCGCCGACTCGGGCTTGATCCGACATCACACTCTAAAATTGCGCCGACGCAATAACTCTTTTCCGGATTTATTTTAATTCAGAAATTTCAGAAAATACCCCAAACTTCTAAAAATCATATAAATTCAACCGTAGCTCGTAATGAAATGACTTATATAAGAAAAATGATCAAAAAATATGAAGAATCTGTTTATGCCATGATCATGCATGTTTGAACCAGTTAACCTCACACCGAATAGGATGAATCATGATTAGGATAATTTATGAAATAACATTTGGAGTTGAATTTGTTCTTGTTTGAGTTCCACTTCAATTAACTTGGCTAGATATTGCATTAGGTGAATTCAGACTTAACATGACATGTCATTCATGTGAATGTGCATTGCATTGATTGTGTTCTCTCTTGTTTGCCGGTAATTGTCCCTCTCAAGAGACGACTTATCGACGATGAATTCGATGACATCGATGAAGAACTATATTATCTTCGTATGCCTGCAAGCAAACCCCTTGTTCATTCCGATATAATCCCACCTCTCGCCTCCTGCTCTATTTTACTGCATTAGGACAACAACAACGACTCATGTGTTACTTGCCGCGTAGCTGAACCCCTTTATCCTCTCAGATGACCTGTCATTCCACAAGAATTAGATGAAACCCACTAGCATGAGTAGGAGTTGTTTGAGCCCCTGTTGTGCCTACTCATTCATGCTTGTTTGTCATGCCTGCTATCGCTTAGAGTTGGGTCAGGTCTGATTCATCGGGAATGAATTGGAATGGTAAGGAACATGTCCCACTGGTGTGTGATGCTAAGTGTTGTGAACATGATTTGGTAAAGGTAGTGAGAGGCCATGTAGGAGTACATGGTGGGTTGTCTCATTGCAGCCGCCCTCAGAACTGAGTTCTGTGTTTGTGATCCATGAAACAGTTATTACCACACATTGGGATCCTTAATTGACTCTCCGGCTTCTTAACCACCCTTGTCCTCATCTCGAGTTGTAAGTAGTTTCTCGTGTTTGTAGTATGTTGGGGCCGCACGTTAACGCTCTGACCTTAGGGGTGGGTTGTGTTATGTAGGCACGCGGTCTGCAAAATTTTCGCCTGCTTGGTGTCTCGGGAACCCCGCACATCGCTCGGGGCTGTATGGGAAACTCGGCCGGACTCTCATGATGGAACCCAATAGGCGATAAACCTGACTAGGGACTTGAGTGTTTAGGTAGGCCGTGGCCGACACCCACGCTGGGCTCTCGCTTAAGGTTGCCGAGTACATGTCGTGGTAAACGGCGGTAAGTGGTGAGAGAGTGTGAAGAAGTACACCGCAGGTTAATATGATCTATTCGAATAGCCGTGTCCGCTGGTAAAGGACTTCTGGGTTGCCTATATCACCATAGACAAGTGAAAGTGGATACTCTAAAATGCGCAAGATAAGCGTGAGTGCTATGGATGGCGCTCGTGAGGGAAGACGGGATCGGGTCCATAGTGGTGTATTGATATGGTGAATATGTGGACTCATGTGCGCCACCTCAAAAGAGTTACTTGCAGTCGAGTTCGTGATAGCCACCGAAGTCAAAGCTGGCTTGCTGCGCTTAAACTCCACCACCCCTTTTTGATAATGATGCATATGTAGTTAGTTCTGATGTAAGTCTTGGCTGAGTACGCTTGTACTCACGCTTGCTTATTTTATGTTTTAGAGAGACGCTGGCCTCGCTTAGTAGTTCCGCTTGGGACTTCACGCTTAGCTTGTTACCTCAGCTACGATCTTGTGCCTCGGCAGATCTCGGTAGATAGTCGCTTCTCAATTTTTCATTTATAGTTGTCTGCATTTCAGACATGTTTAGCTTCCGCTTGTGCTTTGACTTGTATGCTCGAGTGTTAGGGTCATGAGACCCATTTTTGTAATATCTCGCCTCGTGATCCTAATGAATAAATATTTGAGTCGAGAGTTATGTTGTCATGCCATGTTGTATTTACACATATTGAGCATATTGTGTGTATGTTTGAAATGCTTGGTATGTGTGGGATCCGACAATCTAGTTGTTTATCCTTGGCAACCTCTCATATGGGGAAATGTGTCTCGTGGTTTGCGATAGTAGTCCGCTACAGCCCGGCTTCACCGAGTCCTCGCTAGCCTAGCACTACTGCTTGGACACTTGACTCGCCGGGCATGTGTTTCACTTCGCCTTATGTCCTGTCTCTTCGGGAAATGTCACGCTGTGATATTCGAGTCCTACCTAGTTCTGCATGTACCCGGAATACCGGAGTCCTCATAGCCCAGTTGTTACAGCCCAATTCATACGCCGATGACCGACATGCTCGGCGTGATTCATGTATGCCTGTCCCTATGGGTTAGTGCCGCTTTGGTTCACGACCAGCCATGTCGGCCCGGTTCTTTGTCATGTGGATGCTAGCGACACTATCATATACGGAGCCAAAAGGCTTAAACGGTCCCGCCATGGTAAGGCGACACCTGTGGGAATACCGTGCGCGTGAGGCCGCAAAGTGATAAGGAGGTGTTACCGGTTAGGTCGATGTGACTTGAATCGGGTCCCTACACGCTATATCATGACAGCCATTAGCTTTCATCGAGGTGCTCGCCTCGTCAATCGGGCACAATCGCAGAGAGTTCTCCGGTGCCGTTAGTCGATAGAACGGAACATAAGGCAGCAAAACAGTGAGCCGGGCAAACCCAACATTTGACCAAAGACATGATTCGAGCTGATGCATATAAGGCCTAACTCGAGACGCCTAACACTCCCTAAGGTATTCGGTCTTTATAAAGCGGCCTAATAATGCCCTTGGTAACAAGCCCTTGGTGTCCAGTATGCAAATCTCCGACGCGCCGATGTTAAAAACGCCAGCCTCTCTCGTTATAATAAGAGACCGGGGATGAGTAACAACAAGAGACAAAGAAAAAGGTTTACGTAGGTCTTAATCAAAAGAATCCTTGCAACGGGTCCCCGCTGCACGCTCCTCGCTGCATGTGTCTCCGCAGCAGCCAGATCCTCGACGGGTATAGCACAGCCGCTCATCTCAGAAAAAGAGAGGAACTTAGTTTGAAAAAGATTGTGCTAAAATATATATGCGCGGAGCCCCTTGTAAGGGGGTACGCGCTAGTAAGCATCATGTTTATTTATGCCGACTCGGCCAATCGTGTCTGTGGTCCGAACGACCGCTTAGACGCTTTTGGCCAGCAAGCCAGATTAGTGTGAGGCTGTTAAGGAAGTCTCACATTCTTTCCTTGAGGGACACGCTGCAGCTTCCCTTTAATGAAATGATGCCTCGTGGACCGGCATTTTAAGTTTAAGAGATGCATAATGCGTATTGCTAAAGCGGGCGTAAAGCTTCACGTCCCAAAGAGTGCTTGATGGCTACTTTTAAATGAGGCGATGTGGAAGACCAACTTTTCTCGACGGAAGTTGTCGGGTGAGCCGTAACATAACTCCAATAGTAGGGAGCCCGATAATGGCTAATTATTCCTTGGAAGGAAGTGTTGCTGTATAATCCTGTTTGGGTTTATCCCCATGTTATGGATTGTGTCCTCGACATAGCAGGTTTGAATCACCGCCGCTGTCCATTAGGACTTGCGTAAATTGAAGACCGCCGATTATAGGTTCTAGTATCAAGGCAGTCCATCCCATGCTCCGGATACTTTCGAGTAGTCCCGATGGTCGAAGGTAATTGGTTTTGACAACCAGTGTTGGGACTTCATTGGTAGATTGTGCACGAATTCAATGGGTGCCGCTTGCTTTCCCCTTTTGTTACTTGAAGTAAGTTTACTGCTTTGACCTCTTGTGGAAATTTTTGTTTTCTCGGGCTCGCCAGGTGCTGGCCATCATCCTCACTTGGTGTATAGAGCCCCTTGTGTTCGGCGCTGAGTCCGCCGACTGCTTGAAGACCCAACAATCTCTCACAGGGTATGGTTTGCGTGCTTCCCTGAGTACGTGGATTTGGCATATCTTGTCCAAGATTTTGCTTGTTGGATAGCCTGCCTCTATTGTCCTTAATGGGTAGTTTTTATTGTTCTGCCGTGAGCTTTTGAATCCGCGTTGATCGCCGCGCTTGGACCGCTCTCTTAATCCGGGCGCTTGGTCCTTACCAGGCTGTGGTTTCCCATTCCCATCCCCTCGACTTCGGATGTACTTTGGGTCCCTCGGTACTCGCATCTTGTTAGCTAGCTATCTCTCCCACGCAAAGCGGTCATGAGGCTTGTTAGTGCGGCCATTGTTCTTGGCTTTTCCTGGCTAAGGTGTCTCATGAGCCATTCAGATTTGGACGCTAGGTTTAAAAGCTGCTAAGGCTTAGCGTCTGGACAAATAACTATTTGGTTCTTTGGTGAGGAACTTGTTCCAGAATTTTCGAGCTGACTCCTCCTGCTGTTGGGTTATGTGACTTAGATCGCTCAAGGTCCGAGGTCGGACATAGGTTCCCCGAAATTGGCCCGAAAAAGCATCCTCAAGCTCTTCCCAACTACCAATGGTGTTTTCGGGAGGCTTTTAAGCCAATGCCGGGCTGGCCTTTTGATCTTGAGGGTAGGTATTTTATGGCGTGAGATCATCTCCTCTCGCCATGTGTATGTGGAGGATATAATCCTCAATCCTGCACTCTGTGGTCTATCGCTCCATCGTATGACTCTATGTTTACGGGCTTGAACTCCCGCTGAAATTCATGATCCAAAGACCTCATCGTGGAAACATAGAGGGTGCGCGCGCTCGTGATTTGGGTGTGCCGTGATGTTCGGATATTTGACGTGGTTGTATTGCTCGCCAGTAACTTGTTTCTTGGCCCGTAGATATATCTAATTGGGCCATCCTTTGGTGCGAATCCTTGCGCGGATCGCGTATCGGCCTTGTGTGTGTCAGCGCCATGTCAGCTTCACGCTTGCCATGTGGTCGCCTATTCAATTCGGGCGGCCCTTTTGTTTTTTGATCATGGGGTTTCATGGCCTCCTCATCTAATTCGGGCAGTAGTTTGCGCTTTGTAGTTTTGCTTGGCGGCCGCGCCATATTTGTCTGCAGTATGAGTAATTTACTCCATCTCATTCGGAGGCGCTCTTCCGCTGTTCGAGCCTCTATTTCTCGCTTTTTCAAGCCACGCCGCAGAAGCGAGGAGCTCTTTGTGGAGGTTCTTCCGATCCAATGACGGTCCGCGCGTGAGATCGTCTGGACTGTTGTCCTTGCCGGGACGGGTTGTTTGTCCAAGTTGGCCTGTTCGGATGGTTGCTCAATGGCATGTTCGCTGTCGGGCTGGCTCACCCCGCTTATGGCTGGGTCCGTGGGCGCTATCTTTGTTGAGGTGGGTTTTGAGCGCCACGCCACGCCCCGCTTGACTGCTTCCCGAGGGAATTTTCTTTCAGAGCGCCTCGCCGCCTCGTTATCGCTTCCCTAGGTGTGTCCACCATATATATCGTAGTTGAGGTGGCCATCCAGCACTGCGGGCGCTGGTTCTGGTCGCTCTCGCGCCGCCGCCCATATCGCCGATGTCCTCGAGTCAAGTCGAGCATGTCTGTTAAGTCATCGCAAGTACACAAAGTGGGTGGTGGTGGGCGCGAATTTCTTCGCCGTCTGATTCCCAACCTTCCCGACCGAGTTCGCCAGGCTCCCTTGACAAAGAGAGAGACTTTAATGAGTTCAGGATATCGCCAAAGGGTGAGGCTGAAAGATGTCCGCGCGAACTCCATAACCGGGCGCCTACCGGATCTCGGACCGGGGGGCGCTGGAGGTTCGGAGTCCGGAAAGGATTCCGCACCGAGTCACGAGCTTTGCAAAGGATGTGATGGTGTTCGCTCAATCGCCAGAGATTTCAGCCCCGAGGCGGTGTCCAACCAACCATCCTCGATCGGGCGTAAACCGCTCCAGACAGGGTCTGAGCGGCATCGTGCAGCCTCCGTGGCAATCGTGCTCGCGGCAGAGCTAGATCGCACTCCATCGAGACAAGGCGGCACGCGCTGCCGGGCTCGAATCTGTCAAGGTGCAAGTCTCGCGACATCAGCCGATAGTTCAAGCTTTCCAAATCTGACCGATGGCCAGGGGTGTAGCCGATCTACTCCAGATGGCCTCAGCGAATTGGCCCACAGTAAAGCCACCGACACGTAAGATCTGTCCGGGAGAAAAGTTCTCACCGGATCGCTGCTGGTTTATGATTGAAGGAGCTTATTGGGCCTATAGGTGACGGCATACGCAGGAACTCTCTCAATGAAAGCACCAATGTCGGTGTCAAACCGCGGATCTCGGTAGGGGGTCCCGAATCTGCGCCTATGCGATGGTAACAGGAGACAAGGGACAAGATGTTTTACCAGGTTCGCCCTCTCGATGGAGGTAATACCCTACCCCTGCTTGATTAATATTGATGATATGGGTAGTAGGAGAGTAGATCTACCACGAGATTAGAGAGGCTAAACCTAGAAGCTAGCCTATGGTATGATTGTTGTTCGGCCCCACGGACTAAAACCCTTCGATTTATATAGACACCGAATAGGGTTAGGGTTACACAGAGTCGGTTACAATGGTAGGAAATCTACATATCTCAGACGCCAAGCTTGCCTTCCACGCCAAGGAAAGTCCTATCCGGACACGGACGTAAGTCTTCAATCTTGTATCTTCATAGTCTAGAGTCCGCCAAAGATGATTGTTCGCTATCTCGACACCCCTAGTCCAGACTTTCAAGGAGCCTCGACGTCTCAACACAGGGGGATGAAGCAATTCCCCTGTGTGAAAACGGTCAACATGATCTACGCCCACGCATATCCCCAAGAAGGAACGAAGCGCACTAAGGACATCTATGCGATGGAGCCAGCCGCCTCAAATTCAACCCATGGTCAGCTTGTCCAATCACCTTTTGATCATAGGGATCACCCTACTAGCATCCACCACGGCGGCTCGCCGCATTGGTCCTAGACCCAATCATTGACGGATTCCACTCGCGCTGGCCCTTACGGACGGGTGGCAAGAGCTCTAACCTGCTTTATCAGACACATTAGGTAAAATGGGCATTGACCCTTCAAGGATCAAGCCCACTAAAACCACCTTTAAAGGTGTAATTCTTAGAGTAGAGGCTCCGCAGACGGGCTCTATAACATTGGAAGTGGTCTTTGATCTCCGGATAACTTCCAAAGCTTAAGAGTTAATCTTGATATCGCCCTTCCGCCGTGGTTACTATGCAACCGCCGGACGATAACCGTCATTCACTAGATTCAATGCGTACCACACCACGACATACCTCAAGCTCAAGATGCTAGGACCACGCGGGTCATAATAAAGAACGGAAACATGGACTGCTTTCTACTAACAGTAAGAACATACCGCAGCCCTCGCGGGCGAAGTACAATGCGGCCTTCTCCAAAAACCAATCCGCGACAACAACTTCGAAAGACAGCCAAGCGAGTCCGAGCACCCGCAACAGGATCATCAGCATGCCAGAGCGCCGACTAGTAGTCCGCCTCCGCTAAGCCCCATCAGCAGCATTCGTACACGCCAATACACAATTACGCACTTAAAATACCATGGGCATAGGCGGAGGTGCATCAACGACTCACCAATAGTGCGGGTAACCGCCAAATACTTTCATACTCTTTTCCTCTTACCTTTCAGACACCGCTACATGCAGCATCCTCAAAGAGCCGAATTGCGTGACTTATAGGGAGAGATATCCAAGGAGGCAACAGACGTTGTGCATGTATGAAATAACCTGTGTGGAATCTATTTATGATCATTATACCTGCTTTATCTATCCGAACACAGCCTCGCCTCGGATAGGACATGTCAAATAGTCCTATTTTATCTCGCTAACGCATCCATTGTAAATGCACGCTAAACGTATTTTTCACAATGGGAGATTATATATAGCGCCATCTTATTATTCTTATTTGAGCATTTTTATCTTATAAATGTTTATTTGATATTGCATCCAGACACCTTGGTGCGACTGGTTTGCTGTGGGCTTCATGGCGCCTGAAATATGGCAAATAAAATCCAACACTTCAATAAGGCAGCACTTTAACTTATAGCACTATATGCATCAGTTCCGAATCATGTCTTGGGTCTATAGCTGATAGCCCAGCTCCTTTGTTTTGGTGCCTTACATTCCGTTATATCGGCTAAGGAAGCGCAGGAGAATCATCGCGATTGTGTCCTGGTTCTTCCGGACGAGCACCTCAAGAGAGAAAGCCAAACCTGACCGCATGATGTGGCAAGAGCTGGTCGCTGTTCGAGAGGTTTTAAAATCTCTAAATATTTTCCGCTTTAGGCGATAAATCGGCTTCGTCTCGATCTAGGCGCAGTATAGCGCCTCGATTCGCCTTCCGATTCTAGGGGCTTCACTAAATTTAAAATTGTAGACTTCTATGGCTAAGTGAAAGTTATAAAGTCAAGATAGTCCAATTGTTTTGTTCGCTGACCGACACCTCCTTAAGGGACCAACATTTGATAAAGATTGCCCGGTTTTCCATTTAACAACCAAAGATTAGTTACGCGGGGAGGAAGCCGACGAATCGACCTACTTTCAAATTTTATAAACAACCACAC
>JAHIAM010009990.1:0-15070 GCA_021605205.1 Aegilops longissima | reverse complement strand
AATTGATTATTGGCTGAATCTTTTTGTTACTATATTATAAGCCTTCCTAGCTCCACATACATCTACATCGTATGTTTAACTCTCCTCGTAATCGCCTCATCCAAGCTTTGAGAGTTTTGACTACATCAAGTCTGTCGATCACCGCCGGGGTAAGAACCGGTAAGACTTTGAGATTTGCTTGACGGATTTAGGATCGTTCACCACACCACCACCACCACTTCCTAGTAGTCTGTCAATCATATTCTTGTGTGTTTCTATTGCTGCTAACCATGGCAGTGATCACAAGTCGACGAAATCGATCGAGAACATGACAAACAAAGCGCCATATGATAAGTTTCACCAAATGATGAGTGGGCAGGTGGAAGATGCTAAATAGATTTGAAGAGGCCATGGACAAGATAGATGGCATTGAGAAGGCATTCAAAACAAAGCTCGATAACAAGTTTAATGAATTGCTCGCCGCTTCATCGATAGAGGCGTAGGTGTCCCGATCTTCGATGAGATGATAACTATCGATTTGGTGGAGACGATTTTGACGATCCGACTACAAACGCACGACGCTAAGCGCCTTAGCAATCGCTAAACCAATCTCCGAGGTTATCGACGATGCCGGAAGCACGATCACCGACTACGGCTAAGGTCTATTCCTGCAAGCAATCAAGAACAAGCAAGAATATGATAATGCAATCTGAATATTGCGTAATATATATGAAGTATTGATAAACGGGGGATCCGTAGTTGTCTTGGCCTGGTCGTTGGACACAAACGAAGCACACGGTTGCAATGGCTAACTTTAACTAAACAAATCCCAAGGAAAAGCTACTAGATGGATCTACTTATATAGAGCAAGGGATGGCGGCCAAGGAGGTGGAGGACGTCCCAAGGCAGCCTAAAACTAACCCTAGGTCGTACAAGGCCAATGGGCCCAAGCGGAGGTGACGAACACCTTTGGACTTGTAGTTTGACTCGGATTCTGCTGCAGCATCAGATTGTTTCGTCTATAACTCAACGCCCGGACGGATTTTAAGGTGATTCCAATTGGGTTGGAAAATGCACGAAATCTATTTTCCAACAAAAAAGAATCAACCAATTTGGAGTCCGTATGAAAAGTTATAGACGTTTTGAGTCAGGTATGTCTGCAGCAGTCCGAATCTGAGTCCAGAACGTGAGAGACTTGACTCTATCTTCTCTTGGGCCAAAAGTGACGTGAGAGAACTTTTGAACAGCAGGTAAACATCTCTTTCTCCCTTATCTTCATATGTGGATTGTACAAATGTCCCATACACCTGCAATTAGACATGGCACAAAAGTTTGTGAAGTATTTTGTCCTGGATAACATAAATATATTATTGAATAGTTTGCACTAGAAATCACCCGAGAAATATGCATGTATGCAATATTTTGGTCTCATCCAAGGTAGTCATGTCCTCATCATCCTCCCTTTTTGAAAACAAAGTCGCCCCCTCAAGCTTGCTTAATCTGAAATGTGGCTAACAAAAGAGACAAGGTGTACATGTTGTATATGTATATCGCCATCCATTTTTACTTCCCTTGATTTTGCATATATGACACATGAATAGATGAGTAACTTGCATAGTTCATAAAATCTAAAGCCAACAAATTAGCACAAGAACTAGAAGGTTTGAAAATACTGCAACTCAGTTTGCACATATAAGTGAAGCTCTATTTATTTCAAGAGATTGACAATGTTCATCATTAAACCATCCCAACATTGGTGAATAAACCTTATTTGAATCAAATTTACATGCTACAACATGCTTAGATAAGCAAACATGCAATGAGTCATTCGACACGTAATCATCACCAAGATTAGAGGTCGATCAAAATGATTAAACATTGATTCTTTTGCATCAATAGTTAATTCAATGGGTGCTCTCAAAATTGTTGGTATTTCAGTTGTTTGATCACATGGCAAAGTCAAATTATCAATATAATCCTCTAAAATAGGTGGTGTGATCAAAGTAGTGGGTAGCTCAACACATGATGTATTAAAGTTAACTAGGCATGCATCATTCTCATGTAAAAGTGGAAAATCTGTACCTTTGTCATTACCTCTTATAGTCAACTCAGATGATGCAGTACTCTCGATGGTGATGTGTCACATGGTGGAGATGATGTAGTCCTCGCAACAACGGATGTGGTTGTCATAGTACGCCTAGTAGTTGAATAAACATCTGTATCAACAGTTGAATGTGCACCGTGCGCTTGTTCTCCTTGTGGGCAACACGTCGCTTTATTTCCTGTTCAGCTTGCAAGCAAGACGAAACAAATGGTCCATAGGATAACACTCTTCATGAATTAGTATCTCCTGAATATTATGGTTTAATCCTCCCCAAAATCTATCCATAAAATCTTCTTCACTTTCTTCTAAAATGAGTGCAACAAGGTAGTTTGTAAATCATCATAATATTTTGTTACGTGTCACTACCTTGTTTTAAATGTTCCAGTTTTTTAATCATGCCACGAGTATAATAAACATCGATTTAATCTATCTCTCATGACATGTTTTAAATCATCCCAAGTATTAGGTACATAATCAGGGTGTAACCGACAATATTCACTCCACCAAACTAGAGCATAACCAGTGAAAGAACCAACCGCAACCATAACTTTTTACGCTCATCAAAATTATGGGAAGCAAATATATTATTTATGTCTAACTCCCATTCAATATATAAAGGAGGTCTAAAACGCCATTAAATGGTGGTATAGAAACATGAACCTGATCATGTGCATTTGGATGTTTGTGCACCTCTCGTGACGGTTGTGGTATTTGTGATAGGTGGTGGCATGTCTCCGCGATCGACAAAGCCCATGAATTGACTCGATCCTGTCATGATTAGTAGAACAAGAAACAAAATCCAAAAATAATGTTCCTATAACTACTAGGATGTGGTGGTAAAACGCCACAAGAAAGCAAATATCAATGTCTTACAAGTTCTTACCATGCAAAGAAAGGTGATCGCAACCAGCGTGTCAAGTAACTCCGAATATTGAGTAAAGCGATTGCTGGGGAGCGACGATACACGGTGTAGAAATATGTGGAGCTGGGTTGGCTATATATGGTAGCAAAAGATTAGCAATAATCAATTCAAAGATGCAATGTTGAATAAACGCCAACGACGGTATCAGGCTGGTCCTAGGCTAGACCGACTAGAGACGCGAGCCTAGAACACTAATGAGGTCACGGCATAGCACAACTAGCATCAATGAAGGATACTAAGTAGCTCTTGACAGCAAGATATAAGTGAAGATCACAACGGCAAAGGAAGATAATGATGAAAACAACTGCCAAGCAGACATACAACAACTCTCTCCAACTTTCCTCTTGAAAAGTTTGAGCCAATTTTCTGATAAATTCTTTCAAAGAATGCTACTAACTCAAGCTTTCCAATGCAAAAAGAATCACTCAATTCGAAGTTGATATGAGGAGTCAAAGAATTCTAAACTGGCCTGAAAAATTGGAACAAGCTGTGTTCACGAACTTCAGAGGGCAAAACACCTATTTAGAAGCCGATTTTGAGGTGTCAAATATTGAACTAGCTTTTGCAACTATTTAGATGCACCTCGTCTCTAGCTTTAATTTGAGTACTCACGAGTCAAAACGGACTTCGTGATGAGGAAGATACACCTGTTTTACTGAACAGTGCGCAAAATGATTCCAATCCGAATTCAGGTACGAGATTGATTCTAGATAGATCCGGTTTTTTTTCCTTTTTTTTTTCTCACGCTTTTTTTCTTTTTTTCTTCTTTTTCTTTTTTTTCCTTTTTCTCTTTTTTTTTCTATCGCTTTTTTCTCCTCTTTCCAAGACAAACCGGATAAGATGCAGATTGATCAAAGCGAAGATGTGAACGATCTCAACTATGGTTATGACAATGAACGGTGGGTAGCACGGATGGAAATTGATGGATGGATGGTGATCAACGAAGGATAACGATGCAGCGGCGCGTGACTAATGAACAGAACTCAAACTCTAAACGAATCCAGACACTAAGACCAGCAACTCGACACGACGATGCAACCGATAATTCAATAATGCAAACAATGAAAAGAAAACTGCAAAGGCTCGACAGGCTTGGACAAAGGATGAATAGATCTAACTTTTTTTGTGGCTTTTTCTTAGACAATAGGTAAGAAAATAAATCTAATCTAGGATAATTGGAAATTCTCACCGAGCAACCTCGAAAACTGATACCACTTGATAGAGGCGAGGGTGTCCCGATCTTTCGATGAGATGATAACTATCGATTTGGTGGAGTCGATTTTGACGATCCGACTACAATCGCGGCACGACGCTGGCGCCTTAGCAATCGCTAAACCAATCTCCGAGGTTATCGACGATGCCGGCAGCACGATCACCTCGACCACGGTTGGTCTATTCCTGCAAGCAATCGAAGAACAAGCAAGAATATGATAATGCAATCTGAATATTGCGTAATATATATGAAGTATTGATAAACGGGGATCCGTAAGCGGTCTTGGCCTGGTCGTTGGACACAAACGGCACACGGTTGCAATGGCTAACTTTTAACTAAACAAATCCCAAGGAAAAGCTACTAGATGGATCTACTTATATAGGAGCAAGGATGGCGGCCAAGGAGGTGGGAGGACGTCCCAAGGCAGCCTAAAACTAACCCTAGGTCGTACAAGGCCAATGGCCCAAGCGGAGGTGACGTAACACCTTTGGACTTGTAGTTTGACTCGGATTCTGCTGCAGCATCAGATTGTTTCGTCTATAACTCAACGCCCGACGGATTTTAAGGTGATTCCAATTGGGTTGGAAAATGCACGAAATCTATTTTCCAACAAAAAAGAATCAACCAATTTGGAGTCCGTATGAAAAGTTATAGACGTTTTGAGTCAGGTATGTCTCAGCAGTCCGAATCTGAGTCCGTGACGTGAGAGACTTGACTCTATCTTCTCTGGGCCAAAAGTGACGTGAGAGAACTTTTGAACAGCAGGTAAACATCTCTTTCTCCCTTATCTTCATATGTGGATTGTACAAATGTCCCATACACCTGCAATTAGACATGGCACAAAAGTTTGTGAAGTATTTTTGTCCTGATAACATAAATATATTATTGAATAGTTTGCACTAGAAATCACCTGAGAAATATGCATGTATGCAATATTTTTGGTCTCATCCAAGGTAGTCATGTCCTCATCATCTACCACCACCACCACCGGCGGCACCTAACGCACCTCTACAACAACAAGGACTACCTCCACATCGCAAACAGCCCTCCGCCGAAGCTTCCTGTCCCTCTTCACTCGCCAAGCTGTTGCCAAAATGCCGTTGATACTTCTGGGCTCCTGGCCACAAGTGGGGAGGATGATTATGTGAGAGCTACGAGGATGAGGTTGATCAACATCGAACCACGCAACCACCAGCACCACAACCACCGTGTCGCCCACATGCAAATAATGGCAATGTTCGCTCCCCTTCAGTACGAGATCATGACCATCTCCCTAAACTGAAATTGAATATTCCACCATTTGAGGGTAGATATGTTCTGATATATATCTTACTTGGGAATTAGAAACCAACAACGATTTACATGTTTACAATATCCCAAGGAGAGACGTGTTCCTCGCTGCTGTTTGTGCTTTCACTAGCTTTGCATGTGTTTGGTGGTCTCAACATTGTAGATTATATCCTGTTCCAGCTACTTGGGCTGCTTTGAAACTGCTATATGCATCATGGTTCCACCATATTATCAACGTGAATTACTTCAAAAATTGCAGCGCTTAAGACAAGGAAAAATTCGTAGAAGAATATTATCGAATTACAAACTGGCTTGATTAGATGTGGTATTGTTGAGGAGAATGAAGCTATGCTTGCACGCTTTTCTGGGTGGATTAAATAGAGAGATTCAGACCATTCTAGACTACAAGGATTATAATAATATCACTCGATTATTCCATCTTGCTTGTAAAGCTGAACGTGAAGTGCAGGATCGACAGCCTTGGCGCTGACTAACTTTTCTCGCAGGTCGACCTTCATCATGGACACCACGCGCATCATCTACTTCCACACGCTCTACTACACCGCACCTCCGCCGCTGCCACCTCCAACCGTGATACAAGAAAGCAGGCACAACCACCACTATCCGCCAAGAGTACACCGCTGGCCTACATTGAGCTCTTCTTCTTCCATGGCGCCAACAGGCACACAAGTGATATTATTTGTCGTCATGTAAGGGAAGAGGACATTTTATGAGAGAATGCCAATCTCAAAGCGCAGATGATTGCTACCGAGGATGGTGGGTATGAGTCTCAAGTGACTATGATGAAGAGACTTTGGCTCTTATTACACATGAAGAACACGTGGAGATGATTCTGATCCTGAGACGCAATACATGGCTGTCAAGATGCCGACAGTATGAATGTTTAGTTGCTCAACGTGTTTTGAGTGTGCAGTTTACAAGTTGAGCAAAATCAGAGGCATAACTTGTTCCATACAAAGGAGTTGTGAAGGAACGCTCTATTCAAGGCCATCATAGATGGAGGGAGCTGCAACAACTTGGTTAGCATGGATATGGTGGAGAAGCTTTCACCACAAGACCACATCCACATCCTTACTACATCCAATGGTTCAACAACAGCAAGGTTAAGGTAACACGCACTGTCTCGTGTGCATTTTAGTATCTCTACATATGCTGATTATGTTGATTGTGATGTGGTACCTATGCAAGCATGTTCCTTATTACTTGGTAGACCATGGCAATTTGATAAAATTCTGTACACCATGGTAGAAACAATCAGATACTCTTGTTCACAAGGATAAAAATATTACTTTGCTTCCTATGACTCCTGATTCCATTTTGAAAGATGATATTAATAGAGCTAATAAAGCAAAACAGAGAAAATAAGAGTGAAAATCAGATTGTGGCAAAAGAATTTGAGCAACAAATGAAGCCTAATAATAAACCATCTAATGTTGCTTCAAATTAAACTGAAAAGTGCATGTTTATTTGCCACCAAATCTGATATTGATGAGCTAGATTCTAGCAAATCTGTTTGCTATGCTTTTGTGTGCAAAGAGGCATTATTTTCATTCGAGGACGTGTTTTCCTTCTTTGCCCCTCGCTGTCACTAACATTTTGCAGTGAGTTCACGACGCCTTCCCACAAGACGCGCACCGGATTACCACCTATTCGAGGGATTGAGCATCAAATTGATTTAATTCCCGTGCATCGCTACCCAACCGCGCACCATACCGCACTCAATCCAGAGGAGACGAAGGAGATTATGCGCCAAGCACAGAGCTGCTCGACAAAGGTTATATACGCTAATCTCTTAGTCCTTGTGCTGTTCCTATTATACTAGTGCCTAAAAGGATGGTACGTCACAGATGTGTGTTGATTGTAGAGGCATTAATAATATTACTATTCGTTATCGCCATCCTATTCCTAGGCTAGATGATATGCTTGATGAATTGAGTGGCTCTACAATATTCTCCAAAGTTGATTTATGAGTGGATACCATCAAATTCGTATGAAATTGGGAGATGAATGGAAAACAGCATTTAAAACTAAGTTTGGATTATATGAGTGGTTAGTCATGCCTTTTGGGTTAACTAATGCACCTAGTACTTTCATGAGATTAATGAACTAAGTTTTACGTGCTTTCATTGACGATTTGTGGTAGTTTACTTTGATGATATACTGATTTATAGCAAATCTTGGAAGAACATTTGGAACATTTACGTGTTGTTTTTAATGCTCACGTGATGCACGCTTGTTTGGTAACCTTGGGAAGTGCACCTTTGCAATCCGAATTTAGTATCTTTTCTTGGCTATGTTGTTACTCCACAGGAATTGAAGTTGATAAAGCCAAGATTGAAGCTATTGAGAGTTGGCCGAGCCCAAAACGGTCACACAAGTGAGGAGTTTTCTTGGACTCGCTGGTTTCTATAGGCGCTGTGTGAGAGACTTTAGCACCATTGCTGCACCTCTCAATGAGCTTACAAAGAAGGATGTGCTTTTGTTTGGGGTACCGCACAGAAGAAGCCTTCACGGTATTGAAAGATAAGTTGACACATGCCCTTTACTCCAACTTCCTGACTTTAATAAGACTTTTGAGCTTGAATGTGATGCTAGTGGAATTGGATTAGAGGTGTGTTATTACAAGATGGCAAACCTGTTGCATACTTTTCTAAAAATTGAGGGCCTAGTCTGAACTATTCTACTTATGACAAAGAATTATATGCTCTTGTTCGACTTTAGAGACATGGCAACATTATTTATGGCCCAAAGAATTTGTTATACATTCTGATCATGAATCTTTGAAACATATTAAAAGTCAAGCTAAACTGAATCGTAGACATGCTAAATGGGTTGAATTCATTGAGACTTTCCTTATGTCATTAAACACAAGAAGGGTAAAGAAAATGTTATTGCTGATGCTTTGTCTCGTCGCTATACTATGCTTTCACAACTTGACTTCAAAATATTTGGTTTGGAGACCATCAAAGATCAATATGCATGATGCTGATTTTAAAGATGTAATGCAGAATTGTAAAGAAGGAAGAACATGGAACAAGTTCGTTATTAATGATGGTTTTGTGTTCCGTACAACAAGCTATGCATTCCTGCTAGCTCTGTTTGCCTTTTGTTGTTGCAGAGGCGATGGAGGAGGATTAATGGGACACTTTGGCGTGAAGAAGACGGAGGATATACTTGCTACACATTTCTTTTGGCCAAAGATGAGACGGATGTTGAGCGCTTTGTTGCTCGCTGCACTACATGTCAAAAAGCTAAGTCACGACTCAATCCTCATGGTTTATATATGCCTTGCCTCGTGCCTAGTGTTCCTTGGGAGGATATATCTATGGACTTTGTTTTAGGTTTACCTCTAACAAAGAAGGAGGATAGCATATTTGTTGTCGTGGATAGATTCTCTAAAATGGCACACTTTATACCATGTCATAAAAGCGATGATGCTGTTAATGTTGCTGATTTGTTCTTTCGTGAAATTATTCGCTTGCATGGTGTGCCAAATACTATTGTTTCAGATCGTGATACTAAATTTCTTAGCCACTTTTGGAGATGTTTATGGGCTGTTGGGGACTAAACTGCTTTTAGTACTACTTGTCACCCCCAAACCGATGGATAAACTGAAGTAGTCAATAGAACATTGTCTACTATGCTTAGGGCTGTTTTGAAGAATAATAAGAAATGTGGAAGAATGCTTGCCTCATATTGAATTTGCTTATAATCGCTCATTGCATTCTACTACTAAGATGTGCCTTTGAAATTGTGTATGGCTTCCTACCGTGCACCTATTGATTTGTTGCCTCTTCCATCTTCGGAGAAGGTTAATTTTGATGCTAAAGAACGTGCTGAATTGATTTTAAAAATGCATGAGATAACTAAGGAAAACATTGAGCGATGAATGCTAAATATAAACTTGTCGGAGATAAGGGTAGAAAACATGTTGTCTTTGCACCTGGAGATCTTGTTTGGTTACATTTATGTAAGGATAGGTTTCTAATTTGCAAATCAAAGCTAATGCCACGGCTGATGGTCCATTTAAGGTGTTAGAGAAAATAAATGATAATGCATATAAACTTGAGCTGCCTGCAGATTTTGGGGTTAGTCCCACTTTTAACATTGCAGATTTGAAGCCTTATTTGGGTGAGGAATATGAGCTCCGCGAGGACTAACTTCATTTCAAGAAGGAGGATGATGAGGACATCAATACCATTGTTACACCCACAGCCCCTACTGCTACATATACTGGACCAATTACTAGAGCTCACAAGACGCCAATTAAATTATCGTACTTTCGCTTCTTGGTAATGATTCTAATGTTCATGAGAATATGATGCTGCTTAAATTGGATACATTTGTTTTGCTTACAAATGAAGGCCCTAGCTTGGAGAAGGATGGACATTGAGCAAGAACAAGCATGGAGATAATGCCATGCTAAGGGGAACAAGAACGGAGTTACAAGTGATGATTTCAGACTTTGAAGCCACCATAATGGTGCATGAAGCCTTGGACGAAATATACAAGATGCTACTTCATAAATGTCGTCCCGAGGCTATTCTAGGTGCTGCGGCCACCTTATTAGTGGGCCAGGCCCATGTAATTTCGAAATACTTAAGTATAGGCTGTTTTAGAGTCCGTATGTGTGGGGAAACAAGAGTTAGGGTTGATTTCGACCCTCCACCAAGGGCCACGAAATTCCTCTTCCTCCATATATACAGCCCTTAGGGCACCGCTTAGACCTTGGGTTTTGTTTAGATTAAAAGTTCGCCATAGCTGCAACTTCAGATTTCGCTTGTGTTCAACGACTGCATAAAGGCGCCACAACCCCACCTTGATCAATAAAGCTTTCATCTTATATTCGCAATATCCAGATTGCAATCTCAGTTTCTTGCTTGTTCTTCGCTTGCTCGCAGGAAATGCACTCGTGGTCGTTGATCGTGTTCCCAGTGGTCAATAACCTCCTGAGTTGGTTTAGCGATTGCTAAGGCGCCGACGCCCTCGCACGCTCAGTAGTCGGATCGCAAAAGTCGACTTCCTCCAAAGCGAAACCAACATCTCATCGAAAGACGGACACCTTTTGCCTCTATCACCTCTAAAATGGCACACTTTATACCATGTCATAAAAGCGATGATGCTGTTAATGTTGCTGATTTGTTCTTCGTGAAATTATTCGCTTGCATGGTGTGCCATACTATTGTTTCGCATCGTGATACTAAATTTCTTAGCCACTTTTGGAGATGTTTATGGGCTAAGTTGGGGACTAAACTGCTTTTTTAGTACTACTTGTCACCCCCAAACCGATGGATAAACCAAGTAGTCAATAGAACATTGTCTACTATGCTTAGGGCTGTTTTGAAGAATAATAAGAAAATGTGGGAAGAATGCTTGCTTCATATTGAATTTGCTTATAATCGCTCATTGCATTCTACAACCAAGATGTGCCTCTTTGAAATTGTGTATGGCTTCCTACCGTGCACCTATTGATTTGTTGCCTTCCATCTTTCTGGAGAAGGTTAATTTTGATGCTAAAGAACGTGTTGAATTGATTTTAAAATGCATGAGATAACTAAGGAAAAACATTGATGCGATGAATGCTAAATATAAACTTGCCGGAGATAAGGTAGAAAACATGTTGTCTTTGCACCGAGATCTTTGTTTGTTACATTTATGTAAGGATAGGTTTCCCAATTTGCGCAAATCAAAGCTAATGCCACGGGGCCGATGGTCCATTTAAGTTAGAGAAAATAAATGATAATGCATATAAACTTGAGCTGCTCAGATTTTGGGGTTAGTCCCACTTTAACATTGCAGATTTGAAGCCTTATTTGGGTGAGGAATATGAGCTCGCACGAGGACGCATTTCATTTCAAGAAGGGAGGATGATGAGGACATCAATACTCATTGTTACAACCCAAAGCCCCCTACATACATAATCGACCAATTACTAGAGCTCATGCACGCCCAATTAAATTATCGTACTTTCGCTTTGGTAATGATTCTAATGTTCATGAGAATATGATGTCGCTTAAATTGGATACATTTGTTTTGCTTTACAAATGAAGGCCCTAGCTTGGAGAAGGATGACATTGAGCAAGAACAAGCATGGAGATAATGCCATGCAAGGGGAACAAGAATGGAGTTACAAGTGATGATTTCCAGACTTTGAAGCCACCATAATGGATGCATGAAGCCTTGGACGAAATATACAAGATGCTACTTCATAAATGTCGTCTGAGGCTATTCTAGGTGTCATACAACACTCTTATTAGTGGGCCAGGCCCATGTAATTTTTGAAATACTTAAGTATAGGCTGTTTTAGAGTCCGATGGTGGGGAACAAGAGTTAGGTTGATTTCACCCTCCACCAAGGGCCACGAAATTTCCTTCCTCCATATATACAGCCTTAGGGCACCGCTTAGACCTTGGGTTTGTTTAGATTAAAGTTCACATAGCTGCAACTTCGCAGCATTTCGCTTGTGTTCAACGCACTGCATAAAGGCGCCGTAACCCCACCTTGATCAATAAAGTTTATCTTATATTCGCAATATCCAGATTGCAATCTCAGCTTGCTTGTTCTTCGCTTGTCAGCAGGAAATGCCCTCGTGGTCAGGTTGATCGTGTTCGCGGGTCAATAACCTCTGAGTTGGTTTAGCTGACATATATGCCGACGCCCTCGCACGCTCGTAGTCGGATCGCCAAAGTCAACTTCTCCAAAGCGAAAAACCAACATCTCATCGAAAGACGGACACCTTTTGCCTCTATCACTTGGGAGGATATATCTATGGACTTTGTTTTAGGTTTACCTCTAACAAAGAAGGGAGTGATAGTATATTTGTTGTCGTCGATAGATTCTAAAATGGCATTACTTTTATACCATGTCATAAAAAGCGATGATGCCAAGTATGTTGCTGATTTGTTCTTTCATGAAATTATTCGCTTGCATGGTGTGCCAAATACTATTGTTTCAGATCGTGATACTAAATTTCTTAGCCACTTTTTGGAGATGTTTATGGCTGTTGGGGACTAAACCGCTTTTTAGTACTACTTGTCACCCCCAAACTGATGGATAAACCTAAGTAGTCAATAGAACATTGTCTACTATGCTTAGGGCTGTTTTGAAGAATAATAAGAAAATGTGGGAAGAATGCTTTGCCTTCATATTGAATTTGCTTATAATCGTTCATTGCATTCTACAACTAAGATGTGCCCTTTTGAAATTGTGTATGGCTTCCTACCGCGCACCTATTGATTTGTTGCCTCTTCCATCTTCGGAGAAGGTTAATTTTGATGCTAAAGAACGTTGAATTGATTTTAAAATGCATGAGATCACTAAGGAAAACATTGAGCGATGAATGCTAAATATAAACTTGTCGAGATAAGGTAGAAAACATGTTGTCTTTGCACCGGAGATCTTGTTTGGTTACATTTATGTAAGGATAGGTTTCCTAATTTGCGCTAAATCAAAGCTAATGCCACGTACTGATGGTCCATTTAAGGTGTTAGAGAAAATAAATGATAATGCATATAAACTTGAGCTGCCTCGCAGATTTTGGGGTTAGTCCCACTTTTAACATTGCAGATTTGAAGCCTTATTTGGGTGAGGAATATGAGCTCGCCGAGGACTCATTTCATTTCAAGAAGGGAGGATGATCAGGACATCAATACCATTGTTACACCCACAGCCCCTACCGCTACATATACTCGACCAATTACTAGAGCTCAAAGACGCCAATTAAATTATCGTACTTTCGCTTTCTGGTAATGATTCTAATGTTCATGAGAATATGATGCTGCCTAAATTGGATACATTTGTTTTGCTTACAAATGAAGGCCCTAGCTTGGAGAAGGATGGACATTGAGCAAGAACAAGCATGGAGATAATGCCATGCTAAGGGGAAC
The DNA here is from genome assembly GCA_021605205.1 of Aegilops longissima. Taxonomy (NCBI): domain Eukaryota; kingdom Viridiplantae; phylum Streptophyta; class Magnoliopsida; order Poales; family Poaceae; genus Aegilops; species Aegilops longissima. Next base: position 1,655 of record JAHIAM010009990.1, on the reverse strand, counting down.
AAGAACGAGTTACAAGTGATGATTTCAGTGACTTTGAAGCCACCATAATGGATGCATGAAGCCTTGGACGAAATATACAAGATGCTACTTCATAAATGTCGCCCCGAGGCTATTCTAGGTGGCACACTCATTATTGGGCCAGCCCATGTAATTTGGAAATACTTAAGTATAGGCTGTTTTAGAGTCCAGATGTGTGGGGAAACAAGAGTTAGGTTGATTTCGACCCTCCACCAAGGGCCACGAAATTCCTCTTCCTCCATATATACAGCCCTTAGGCACCGCTTAGACCTTGGGTTTTGTTTAGATTAAAAGTTCGCCATAGCTGCAACTTCGCTGATTTCTCGCTTGTGTTCAATCACTGCATAAAGGCCACGTAACCCCACCTTGATCAATAAAGCTTCATCTTATATTCGCAATATCCAGATTGCAATCTCAGCTTGCTTGTTCTTCGCTTGCTCGCAGGAAATGCACTCGTGGTCGTTGATCGTGTCGCTGCGGTCAATAACCTCCTGAGTTGGTTTAGCGACAGCATAGCGCGACGCCCTCGCACGCTCAGAGTCGGATCGCCAAAGTCAACTTCCTCCAAAGCGAAAACCAACATCTCATCAAAAGACGGGACACCTTGCCTCTATCACTTGGGAGGATATATCTATGGACTTTGTTTTAGGCTTTACCTTAACAAAGAAGGGAGGGATAGCATATTTGTTTTCGTGGATAGATTCTCGAAAATGGCACACTTTTATACCATGTCAAAAAGCGATGATGTCAAGTATGTTGCTGATTTGTTCTTTTCGTGAAATTATTCGCTGCATGGTGTGCCAAATACTATTGTTTCAGATCGTGATACTAAATTTCTTAGCCACTTTTGGAGATGTTTATAAGGCTGTTGGGGACTAAACTGCTTTTAGTACTACTTGTCACCCCCAAACCGATGGATTAAACCTGAAGCAGTCAATAGAACATTGTCTACTATGCTTAGGGCTGTTGTTTTGAAGAATAATAAGAAATGTGGAAGAATGCTTGCCTCATATTGAATTTGCTTTATAATCGCTCATTGCATTCTACAACTAAGATGTGCCCTTTGAAATTGTGTATGGCTTCCTACCGTGCACCTATTGATTTGTTGCCTCTCCATCTTCGGAGAAGGTTAATTTTGATGCTAAAGAACGTATGAATTGATTTTAAAAATGCATGAGATAACTAAGGAAAACATTGAGCGATGAATGCTAAATATAAACTTGCTGGAGATATGTAGAAATATGTTGTCTTTGCACCGGAGATCTTGTTGGTTACATTTATGTAAGGATAGGTTTCCTATTTGCGCAAATCAAAGCTAATGCCACGCGTCGATGGTCCATTTAAGGTGTTAGAGAAAATAAATGATAATGCATATAAACTGAGCTGCCGCAGATTTTGGGGTTAGTCCCACTTTTAACATTGCAGATTTGAAGCCTTATTTGGTGAGGAATATGAACTCCGCCGAGGACCCACTTTCATTTCAAGAAGGGGAGGATGATGAGGACATCAATACCATTGTTACACCCACGCCCCTAACATTCTACATATACCGGACCAATTACTAGAGCTCACACATCGCCAATTAAATTATCAGTACTTTCGCTTCGGTAATGATTCTAATGTTCATGAGAATATGA